>DVZN01000523.1:0-12806 GCA_018237365.1 Caria ino melicerta
GTAACGGTATGGCTGTCGCCTGTTAAGACCGCTAGCCGCTTAGGTCCCGGGTTCAATTTCCAGGTCGGGCAACTTTTTTTGCCAAAATGTTTTTCAGATTATTCTTAGTAAGCATGACATTGCCCGGGATTGGAATGTGCCCGAAGTGGCGATAGTCTTGCCACCTATCAGATCATGGGCCCTAGTACCTTGGCTAATCGTGGGTTATGTAGTATATCTACTGGATTTACGAGTCGTGGAGATATTAGCACGCCTCTGCCTACTCTTTTGGAGATATTAGGCGTGAAAGTACTTTTTTGCCAGCAATCTTGCGGATGTCATCACTCATCACTGCGTATGTCATCGGGCCAAAGGACGTCCTACACTAGGTTTGCCTAAGCATGGTCTCCACTCAAGAACTCATTTACCCCAGCGGTGGTCGGTTCTGCGACATATGTGACCAACCCATTGCCACAAGCTTAGCAATGGGTTCGTGTATGTCGGTAACTCTATCTTCCGGATCTCTCATTTCTAATGCAATCCTTTAGAGAAACGCCAAGCATAACTCGTTCCATTGCTCGCTGAGCGTCTTTGAATCTATCTGTCTGAAAAAAATATTCTTTACATTTTCGTTATTACGCATCAATGAAGATAATGCTTGTGGAATGGTTATTTTACTTCCCATGGAATTCACGCGTTGAAATTATTAACAGCTCAAAGAAAAGGCTTTCATGGCCTTTTCTCATACACGTAACATCAAATTCAAGCTCAAATAATTCTATTCGAATTCACTTTTAAAAAAGCACTTTTGAATCATTAGTACAGTTACCACCGGTTCGGAATATTGTCCCTACCGAGAAGAGCCGACAAGGAACCGGTAATTACTCTTTAAAAATAATAGTTACAAGTTTCATTGATATATAGTAAACTAGCGACCCGCCCCGGCTTCGCACGGGTGCAAAACTGATACTAAATATACTATAGAATGTCTCTCACAGACATCACATTAGAAACCTCTAAAATGATCAGTGTTTCTCTATTATTTTATGCATGTATTGTACATATAAACTTACCTCTTGAATCACTCTATCTATTAATAAAAACCGCATCAAAATCTGTTGCGTAGTTTTGAAGATGTAAGCATATATAGGGACATAGGGACAAACAAACCGACTTTGTATTATACTATCCTATGTATTTACAACTTAAACCCTTAAATCCCTGCATTTTCATCCCTTACGTATCCTACTGTTGAGTACTCAACTCAACAGTAATGATGTGCAAGACTTTCAAATCGATTTTTTGCAATTTACCGCGTTAGAAATATATTTCTAAGGATTTGGCCCGTATTAAACCTTGTCTTAGTATACAAAGAACAGATAAACCACCTATTTACTTATTCAGTACCTACTCACTGCTTTGCTTTTAAAGGCGAGGTAGACAGTAAATTTACATAAAAGATAAACTTCTTGACTTCTAAATCAAGTCAAAATTAATTTATTCATCCACGTAAACTTATTGAAAGTGTTTATTGATCGCTAAAATATAATCGCGTCTGTGGTGTACCGGTACGGTTGTCGCCTATTAAGACCGCTAGCCGCTAAGGTCCCGGGTTCAATTCCCAGGTCGGGCAACTTTTCTTAAATGTTTTTCAGATTATTCTGAGTAAGCAATACATTGCCCGGGATTGGAATGTGCCCGAAGTGGTGATAGGCTTGCCACCTATCACATCATAGGCCCTAGTACCTTGGCTAATCGTGGTTGTTCCAGTATGTCTACTGGACTTACGAGTCGTGGAGATACTAGCACATCTCTGCCTATCTCGTCGAAGATAATAGGCGAGAAGGTACTTTTTTTCTATTATAACAACAAACTTTAACATCTAAATGACTATGCATTTTGACAACATAAATATTATAAAACACTAAGTGTAAAAATTAAGGGAAAAAAATTACAATAAGTCGCAATAAAATATGACATAAGGCTACATATTTTACAGTTCCGGTTTAACAAAGTCACGTGTGAACGATATTAAGTGAGAAATACCATTCACAATTCTTAAACCACTGGGGAGTGGAGCAATCGTGAACACTTTATATTCAGAAGAATCGATTGCTGCTGTAAAAGGCGTCAGTATTGAGGCGGATTAGAATTTAAAATATATTCCCTTATGAGTGTGGACAGAAAGGGGGGAAGAAATGAAATATTAAAGTGCGCGTTTTTACCAATTCACTGGCCGAGCAGCTGAGTCGGTTGTAAAAATGGGACGTGACTGGCGCGGCCCGAAACTTACTCACACAGCTGACTACGTCTGGGAGATTAAACTTTTACTTACAATTGCGTTATTGTTGTATATCGCTAGGGATTTTACATGGTACAATTGCAAGCACAAAATTCTCTTGTGATGGTGAATCAAATAGTTTTCTGAAATCTTTTCCATTTAACGTATTACTATCATTGAAATTTCACCAATTTTTGGAGTAAATTATGGTTCACCATAAACGCTTAATTCGTGAAGATTTTGGATAAACGGATGGATGTATAGTGACAGTTGAAGAAAATACATAAATTTATTATGTTTGAGTGAGAATTAATAGCGTCCATTTTAGACAGTACAAAGATTGTACTAGACTCATTGCCCTAACCCCAAATTGGGAAAGGCAACATTGTCATGTCCTTGCAGTTTTTATGCTGCAGCCCACCTAGCCTGCCCTCTACATGCTAGAAGTACACAAAGGGGCAGCAGTCGCAGACCAGTTAGCTTCCTCAGGGCCAAAACCCAAGCTTAATATTGAAATCCTCTGCCAGATCAAGATCTGGTACCATGGAATGAATTTCAATTATCATCAGTGAAAACCAGAAGATAAAGATCACGCAAGGATAAACAGAACCGATGCTTCAAATTTGAAACTATATATTATGACAATTTGATGAAGACAGCCACAGGTAGTCAATTATTAGTAATTAGTAATTAATAAATGAATACAAACTTATCTTCAAGTTAATATAAGAAAACAAATAAATTTGTCTAAGCTCTTTTTAGAGATGAGACAATGTATCAAAATGATACGCGAAGTAAAAACTTACGAAGAAGCATTAGACACTTTTTCACTGAATTGCTTGAGACGTCTCGCTTCACGTGAACCATATCGGATAAGAATCTTAATAGACTACAGTCAAACGTAATATGTTTCATGTATACTTCTGTTCTCAGCAGAATTTTAATAGAACTGCTATACATTTACTATCACTAACAAGTTCTACATTCATAGATATTATCTTCACACCAAGTGCAGAAAGCTAAGCAAGTTTAAACCTAAGAATCGTGACACTTAGCACTCGATACTCTCTGCCTAGTTTGTAAGGGACTTAGTGAGAAGATATGTAAAAGAATAGGTAATAGTTTTATTTACAAAACAATTAATGCAATACTAGCAATTGCATGCGCCCTGTCACCGCATTCATTCCAGTTGACAAGAATTCCTCACCGTAAATCATCACTACTTCGTCTTCGCTTGAAGCAAACAAGTTATTAGCTTTCATACAAAACAATATATTGCAAAAATTACAACAGCTACTACGTCATATTTTAAATCTTTCTTATAAACCATTCTTCTGGTGAATTCCATAAATAGATAGACGCAGGGAGATAATATTTTTTATGATAAATTTAGAACAGATAAATAAGATAGAGATTGGCTGTTGCGTTATAGATAATGAATTATTGTAGTTATGGGCTTTTTTGGTCAACCAACCAAATTGAACTATTTTCTATGTTATAGAACATTATTCGGTATAATAAAAAACGGTGCCAAGTCATGATTAAAAAAGTCACTTGTACACTTTCACAGTATTTTTATTATATTGACCTACCGGTTTCGCTAACTAAAGCATCTTCAGGACCACTATTATATTTTCAAACATTAACACCTCTGTAATAAAAAAAATGGTTTAGACGCATGAAACTTTGTATTGAGGATGGTGGAGAATAATTTGAGAGAGAGAGAGAGAGAGAGAAGATTCAATAAAAATATATTTACCATTTTTTTTTAATTGTAAAATTCGAATCTTCAGATCAGCTGACGACGTACCGCCATCTTTGTTTTGGGTTTTTCTATGCAATTATGATTAACAATTATTTATTGGTTTGAGCCCAAAAATAGGGCAAATTTTAAGAAAATGAATACTTGTGATGTGTTAACGTGTTTTATATATCTTTTAGAATAGTGTACATAAACTTGACCGAGGCTCCATACAATTCTGGAATTTCTCATTTCTTAGTGATTTCTTAGTAAATGAAGTCATGGGCACAAACTAGTATTCTATAAAAATAAACCGTTAACATTCCTATAAACATCTGAGATATTCCACAGGTTTGGGTGCAGGCTTAATTAAGAATTATGACTTAATTAGTGTAAAGCAAAGTTTGTAGATCGTGAGAATGCCGTAAACATACGGGATTTTTGCTTACGTTTACATTAAAAATATATTTTATTCTTTACAATTTCAAACACTTTCATTACACATATAATATTACTAGTTATTTCAAATAGTATTTTTAATAATATTTGTAATTGTTATTACATTTGTTGTTAAATTTATAAGAATACTAGCCCTCCGGCCAAATGTACCAACGACTTAAAAAGGGCAGCTGGTAATGATTGGATGATGAAAGCGGGAGATCGTGTCTTGTGGAATACTTTGGGGGAGGCCTACGTCCAGCAATGACCTACAATAGGCTGATGTATGTATGTAAGCTTTGAGCGGGTAACGCTGCTGTAAGTTTAATTGTGTATAATATGAAATTTTACTTAGTTCACCTTTAAAATTGTAGAATATATTGTAATCGCATGCAAAAAAATCTGAATGTCACTGTCAGGCTTATTAAATCATGTTCTATTTTCTGTTCAATATCCATATCTAACAATAATTGTGGATGATCATGAGATGTGCGAACCGGCCGTTAGTCTGAGGTTACCGATTAGATGCGCGGGCGGCACGCGGCGCGATAACATGCCGTGAATTTTGAATGACGTGCACATGATTTTCTAATCTACAATAAATCATTAAAAAACAGAAAACATAGTCAAGCTTTATTACTCTGAGTTCAAGGTTTTATTGCTTAATCAAGGCCGTGAATGGATTAAGCTGTATTTTATTTTACGGGCTAACCCGATTGTCTAGTTAATAATAACGAGGTAGACAAATAATGATACGAGTCAATTAATTGTTGGGTTTTCTGGAAAACCTTGGCAAAATTAGAACAAACCCAAGTTCTTGACAAAAAATAGGCGACAATTCTGTCAAGTTGAGAATGAAGAAAAAAGTGGTAGGACCACAGACGTGGCATGTTGGAGAAGGGCGCTGATGCATAGAGAAAGAATCGGACCGTCATCCACTTCCACCCACTCTTTCCACGTAGCTTAAACTTACATTGGTCTTACAATTCTAACTTATAACTATCTAATTTTTGATCAGCACTATCAAACTATGGGACTCACTTCCTGGTGTGCTATTTTTGAACATTCACCGATGAAAAAAAATATTAAAAATACCTTTATTCATTAAATATTATGACAATACAAAATAGTACGCTAGAGCTTCTGTACTACGTAGGTAACCTGTACTACTGGGTACTCCGCTCAACCACCAAGATAGTTACAATCGTTTTAAGTACTGATTTTGAAATTATTGATGAATAAAATATTCGTCAATCGTCTATGTGGTGTAACGGAACGGCTGTCGCCTGTTAATACCGCTAGCCGCTCAGGTCCCGGGTTCAATTCCCAGGTCGGGCAACTTTTCTTAAAATGTTTTCAGATTATTCTGGGATTGGAATGTGCCCGAAGTGGCGATAGCCTTGCCACCTATCACATCATGGGCCCTAGTCCCTTGGCTAATCGTGGGTGTTCTAGTATATCTACTGAACTTACGAGTCGTGGAGATACTAGCACACGTCTGTCTACACCTTCGGGATAATAGGTGTGAAGGTACTTTTATTATTTATTTAAAATTTTATGCACAAAAATTTACAAGGGTGAACTTAATGCTACATGCCATTTTCTATTAGTCGACCTAACTCCATTTGAACATTGTAACGATGAGGTGCACAGAAAGATAAGTTAAATCCATTGAAAATTAGTCACAACAAATAAACTTATTTTAAATCTATAAGTAGTTAAAATATTGTTGCACACTATATGAAAAATAAATACTTAAAATTATACATACATAAAACACATAAAAATACGTAAGTACATACATAAATATACATACATATACCTATATACATACACATATCATACATTAATAAATACTACGATTGTTATTACAACAATAATGTCTGACAATATTATTCTGCTAGTTATATAGAGAGTGAGCGTTTAAGGGACAATTTCGTGGAACTTTTTCTGATATCGTTAGGGAGTGAATTCCAAAGTCAAACAACTTGTAAAGTGAAAGATTTAAAAAGGAAATCAGTGTGATAGAAAGGTATTTTAATATCTACAAATTCTTATCTAGTCTTTCTTTACAGGTTTGGTTTCAAAATAAGCGATCGAAAGAAAGGCGGCTTAAACAGCTGACTTCAATGGGAAGGGGCCCGTTTTTCGGCTCCTCTCGGAAAATGCGAGGGTTCCCCATGAACCTGTCTCCAGGAGGGTTAGAAGAGGGGCCGCCGGGGTTTCCGTACTTCGCGACAGCGGATGGAAAGTTCGAGTTTGGATATGGCCCGCCGTTCCACCATGATGCGCCGTTCTTCCATCCACCACCTGCTATGCCGTTTAATCAGCCAGGTTAGTAAGCATTTCTTGACATAGTTTTTTAGCTACCCACTCAGAAAAATGAAAATCTTCAAAAGAGAGGAAGGTGTCGTTTGCGATCGAGATTTTACCAGATCTTCACGTTTTGAAGTCCCCCGAAGTGATTCTATTTTTAGTGTGGTGTTCAGATGTATGTATGTATGTATGTATGTATGTATGTATGTATGTATGTATGTATGTATGTATGTATGTATGTATGTATGTAAACCCTTCATAACTTTTGAAAAGGCTTGTCCGATCGAGACAAAATTGGTGTCATTCGATAGAATTTCTGAAAGCTTAGATTTCCAACATAATTTGAGTCAATTCCCACGGGTAGATTTTGAGAAATATTGAAAATAATAATTTTGAAAAATCTTTTTTTTTTAATAATTTTAAACGACTCGATCGATCAATCCCACAAACTAATCAGCTCTTAACCTCATTAAACCGCATCGACCACTACCAATTTCATTAAAATCGGTTAATGCGTTCGTGAGTTATCATTGGAGAAAGAAATCGTTTTTCAAAATTATTACGAAGTTTTTGTCAAAATGTTTTATTGTTTTTAATACATTTTTATTAACTGAAAATGTATGAGTATTTTCAGTTTTTTCGGAAAAACTGAAAAAACTCATACTTAGAACACTTTGCTTGACGCGAGAATTGAACCCAAGATCTCTCACGCCAAAGTCGGACCGACACCACTCGACCACAGAGGCGAACGAATTATTCACACGTGATTTTATAATAACTTGATGCAATTTTAGATTAAACTTTACAAATGGCAGTTGCTAACGCTCAGTGCAATTTTTTTTATAATATTGTAAGGCAAATAAGTAGATAGATTTCCTGATGGCAAGAAATTCGCACCTATGAACACCAAAGATGGTAATGATGCGTTGCCAACCCGAAACCGAGATGTTAGGCCTCGTGCAAAAGTAAGTTTACCGCCTACCTTACCCTCCAAACTGGGACACGTCAACAGAATGCGCCGATATCATGGCGTCAGGAATAGGAATTCTGGGTCTGGGTGATTATTAAATTTATTCTAGTATTTATATACGTATTTCTCTGTATAATATTGTTGACTAACACCCATGACACAAAATAATTTGCTTGCTTTGGGGTTAGGTTATATACATACAATGATTGATTTATTCAGAGATATTTTTTTTAAATTATTTATATACCAAAGTTGCGCGCCCAGATCGTAGGCATGTCGTACAGCCTCGAAATGACCAAATTTTAGCAATTTGCTTGTGCGGGCAAATTTATGAAACACTGGATGGCAATGCATGGCCCTGGCATAAAAATAAAAAAAAATTAGGATCAGTCTTGTTTTTATTGTAATTGTAATTTTAAGTTTTAATTTTAAATTTTTACTGTTATTATTTTTTAGTTTTTTTATTTAAATTCTTAATGTATTCAATGGGACTTTGTTTCCTGAAATAAATAATAATAAATAAAAAACAGCTTTTATATAAATATTGAGAATCTAACAGGAGCAGGTCGTTTCACAGGCGGTATGGAGTCGCTACAAGGTGGCGAATTTCCCGAGCAGTTTCCCCCTCCTGACCACCTAGTGCTGCCACGGCCATCATCACCGGAGTTCACCTTCGGCGACGCCCCTCCACCCCTCCACGGGCCCGAGGGCCTGGTCTGGTAGCTGAAGCCGGAGCCGCGAGACTACCACGACTGATGCGGCTCGACAGGCTATTAAGTGGACTATGTGACGCTGTGACGTTATGTGTTTGTGACGTTTGTGTACAGTATATTTCACGTTACCTGCTTTGTGGTGTAAACCCTGTGATCCTGTGTGTAATTTTGTTATGGCAACATATTTTAACCCGTCTACGTTTAAAATTTTATATTCTTAATTCAATTGTACAAAAATTACCTCATGTTCATTTTCACAAATTGTTTAAAGCTTCGTTGGCTTAGCTACCAACATTAGGAAAAAAATGGGGAGTAAAAACCACCATTTCTTATTTTTTAATTTATTTTTCCTTTTAGTTTGTTTAAAATTATACAATAAAGAAGAAAGAAAGAAATAAAATCGTATGATTAACTGAGAGGTTAAAGGTAATCAAATATCCTGCCATTGCTTTCAAAGGTGAGTCTTTTTCATAAATTTCTTAATAATTTAAAGTTTTTCCTTTTTTCAATGTATATTGTCACCGAAATTTTTCATTTTTTCAATGTATATTGACTAGAGTACCATGCGCACCACCTTGATACGTGGTGCTCCTCTGCCGTGTGATTCCGAAGACATTTTTTGCCTCGTACAACACCTTTATGAAACCTATCCTAAGCAACCTAAAGCGATATTTCCAAATGGATTCGACTTGGGGACCTTCAAGAAAAGAGCGTACTCATTCCTAAAAGGTCGGCAACGCACCTGTGAGACCTCTGCTGAAGACTGCTGAAGGCAGAGGTACATACTACATACTAGTATTCACCCACGATTAGTCGACGATATTAGATCCCATGATGTGACGGGTGGTCCGTCCGTCGCTGATTAGGCACATGTCCATTCCCAAGCAACGTTATGTTTTTCAGAAAAATATGTTTTTCTATAATGTGGCATTAAAACACATACAACCCTACATTTTTACCCTTCTATCACCAACCCCTATTTAAAAAAGAGAAACAAATTAAAAGGGAAAACAACGTTTGCCGGGTCAGTTAGTGTAAATACATTATTCTTTTGGACTGTTTGGGAAAAAATGTCTTTCAAAATTTAAATATTCATAGCTAGAAGCTCTGTCACTTTTATAACGTCATTGTTTGACTTTTATTTAGATTACATAAACGAATATCACATTAATTTCTTTGTTGAAGTTATCAAATATTTTCATTTATATAAAATGACACAATCATGAAAGAACAATTTTGGTAAATATTTCATATTTGAATATGAAACAATTATAAGTACAGTTACTCCCAAAAATTTCCGTCATTATCATGCCATTATTATTCTCTTTGGAACTGTTATTATTCGAAAAACATATAATTAAATTCTCATACGTTTCCACGTATTTACTCAATTCTAATTAATTCACTCTAACTCTCGCCTTTATTTAAAAAAAAATAATACATTTTTTTATTATAACAATAAAAAAAAACAAGAAATGTAACACATTACTCACTTTTTGTCGTAGTCGGGTTAGAAGTGTTCTAATTTAAGCTCATCTTGCCTTTTATTTTGTAAATAAATTAATAATAGGTGATCTAAATTAAAATATTACAAAGCTCATAATATATTCCATAATTTAAAATATTTTGTATGAATTAATGTAAATCAGTGTGAATAGTGTACATATATAATGTATATGTTATTTTTAAGTTAATGAAATAATTTATTAAACCATTTGAAGTGGCTTCATATTGAGAGACGCTTATAAGCTAACAATTCAGACGTAGACACAGACAGATAACTGTCTGAATTTGTGATTTCTTATCTATTATTGTAAAGTCCAATTCATGTAACAAAACTTGCAATTGACCACGCTTTCTGTGCTATTAATAGTTCGATGCCCATTTAAAAAATATACAAATGTGTATATTTTTGTGTGGGAATATACAATTTAACAGATTTTTTTTCGCGTAAATACTTAAAACGAAATTAATGATTTATGAAAACTTATTTTTAGTTTTGAAATCGGATAAGCTTAAGTCAGTTTTCGTATAAAAAAAGTTTTGTAGCATTTAGACTTACCGTGGTACTTAAATAATGATAAAATAGAGAAACCTTTACAATCATAAATGTGAATATTATATAAATTAGTTTTAAGTGTTTAATCGGGACCTCCGCTTCGGGGAAAAAACCGAAAAATGCTAAGAACGAAAAATTTTACGGCGCCTGTGGGGATTGAACCCATGTCTCCGACGTTCCGGGCCGATATGCTAACCGCTACACCAAAGCGCTGTGGCTCTCGTCGAATTTATCTTTCTTATTTTTTTGTTGATGACTTCGATTGTAATGCCCTTTTTGGTAATATTTTCATGCACCTATCAAATGAATTCATTGTTACACATAAAATTCAAGTTTATAATTGGACATTACCTCTTTTTTCACAGTCGGTTTTGAGTGTTTAAGCGTAACCTCCGCTTCGGGGAAAAATCCGAAAAATACAAAGAATGCAAAATTTTACGGTGCATGGGGATTGAACCCACGTTTTCGGTGTTTCAGGCCATATGTAAATTAATTTAGCAAATGCTATGTCTCAATTGCAGTTTAGTTATATGAAAAGGCCACTACATAGAAAGCTAGCTACTCACACTCTGAAACCACTGCTACTAATGTTAAGATATTTTGGTTCCTATTCTAAGATAGTGGTTATGAAATTTAATTTTCGTGTATTTAGTTTCTAACCATAAGATAACATTGATGGCTAAGCTGAATTTGATAGATTTTAATCGAAAGTGTAATTGTAAATATGAAAAATATTTGTACATAATTTTTGGCGATAGAATAATATTATATTTTACTTAATAGAGTATTATACAACATTCATGAATATGTAGAATTTGTAGATATAAATATTTAATTTGTACTTAAAACAACTTCATCGGTCTTCAATTTAGCGATTAACAATTCAAACATTGATTGAAAACACTACATAGTATAAAACAAAGTCGCTTTCTCTGTCCCTAGATCCGTATGGATGCTTAAATCTTTAAAATTACGCAACGGATTTTGATGCGGTTGTTTCAATAGATAGAGTGATTCAAGAGGAAGGTTTATATGTATAATACATGCATAAAATAATAGAGAAACACTAATAATTTTGGAGGTTTCTAATGTGATGTCTGTGAGATACATTCTGTAGTATCTTTACAATCAGTTTTGCACCCGTGCGAAGCCGGGGCGGGTCGCTAGTTGACATATAAATCTATGTTTGAACGCTTTGCTATGGAAGCACTTCAAAATTTTTGTTTATAAATATTGTTAAGACCGCTGTCGCTTGTTAAGACCGCTAGCCGCTTAGGTCCCGTGTTCAATTCCCAGGCCGGGCAACTTTTCTTAAAAAATATTCAGATTATTCTGAGTAAACATGACATTGCCCGGGATTAGCATGTACCCGAAGTGGCGATAGGCTTGCCACCTATCACATTATGGGCCCTAGTGCCTTGGCTAATCGTGGGTGTTCTAGTATATCTACTGGATTACAAACTGGAAACTGGAAACTGGAAGTAAAAACTTGAATATAAACGTTGTGCATTTTTGATATTTGAGAATATTTCGGGAATTTAATTTTGCTTTAATTATGAGTATAAAAGTAATATAATTTATGTGGTAAAACAAAATATACATTTTTGCGCTATCGTACACAAACACGACAATCTATATAACCAGCAGTTTACTCTCTCTGTCTAACGAAATTTCGATCAGGTCACGTCCTGACGCAAGTTCAACATTTTTTACCTATACAAAAATTGGTTGGTATTTGTTTTCTGTAAGATATCGCATAATATATGCGTGATAAGACCGCGGGTTGTACTCCAAATAATTTTAATCCAATAACCATTAATTTTAAGTTTTTCAAATGTATATTCTTTGTTGATCGTGAACAATAAGAATATTTGTATTTGTATATACCATTAATAATAATTCGATCAAGTGTATGTCGAGGCACATGTAATATTACACAAACGCTTGTTCCAGTCGAGAAGTGAACCCGTTATGCGTCGCTAGATGTTTGTTAACCACTTGAAAAATGAGAAATAAATATCGTCACGCCCATATATACTCGAAAAGGTATTCAGAGGTACATAATACTATGTAACTACGATTAGCCGACGATATTAGGTCCCATAATGTGACGGGTGTCAGGTCCGTCGTCATATGGGCACAAATCCAATCCCAGGTTGTTTTTCAGAAAAACAAAAAACTCATACTTAGAACAAGTTGCCCGAACGGGAATCGAACCCGGTGTCGACGGTGGTATCGCTGTCCGACTTTGACGCAGGAGCCTCTCGCGTCAAAGTCGAACACCGACACCACTTGACCACAGAGGAATC
>DVZN01000524.1:0-12803 GCA_018237365.1 Caria ino melicerta
ATTTTCCAATTTGTTCCAGTTTATCAGACTTGAAATTGTTGTCGTATATTGTGATATGATTTTATCTTTTCCATTGGCGGAGCTTGGTTAACATACTACGAGAGACTAACACTAAGACAACATTAACGTATTAAGAGAGTACACAACATAATTTGAAGTCGTAACAAACGTATTATTAACGTTTGTTACCACTTCAAATTATGTCTTAACAAACTTTAAAAAATTTCGGCTTCTCTGTACTATAATATGAATGTATTATACAAAAAACTTTTTCATAAATAAATAAATATCCTGGACAACTCACACATGATGATCTAACCCCAAAGTGAGCAAATTATTTGCTTTTGATATGAATGTTAGTATAAATAAGTATTCCGAGTATATATCGCTCTATACTGACAACCACGTCAAAATCCATAGAATAATTTAAAAGATACAACTAAGCCAAAAGATAGCGGAAGTAACTTTTTATTTCAAGTTTCATACTGAGTAAAGATATACATTTACAAATAATCTATCGGCTACTTTATCTTGAAACCCATAAAGTGGTCCCGGTGGACCCACAGGGGTCTACCAGAGACTATAGCCCTGTTAGATAAAGACTATGTCAAAAATATATAATTTTGGGGATATTTAAGAATTTGGTAGAAATGTAGAAGTAGGGAGTCCACCAAAACCAAAATATTTTTTCAGGGGTCACGAGAGAAAAAAGTTTGGGAATCTCTGCTCTAAACCAATGTTTCCCAAAATAATCAGCTCAGGGTTCCACGGGCATCTAGATAGGGGTCAACGATAGCGTAGAAAAATGGCGATAAAAACTTCCGACACATTGGGAATATTTTGTTGGGAGCGTTTTAGGAATGTGGCAAAAATGTAGCAATGAAGGGTCTATCGAAATCAGCAACATTTTAGGAGTCTACGAGAAAATAAAGTGCGGGACCAGACAACCTCTGCTTTAACCCGATTTTTTTATAACATGGCAAGGGAACGTTGTGTGACTTATAAAAAAAAGTGCCAAAGGCCTTGTGCCAAAGTGAGTTTACCCGCTACCTTACCCTTTAAACCGGAATACTACAAATGGAAGCATCGACGTCATCACGTAACAATATAAGCCTCTGCTCTACTTTTAAGAGCTGAATGGCAGGAAGGCAGATAGTCTATTCTGCAAATGAGGCCGGACCAACACGGGGTTGCTAGATAGTTTTCTAACCCGTTAGGTATATCCTCAGATTAGCGCTTTCAAATAAAAAAAAAACTCATTTGCTTTATAGTATAGATGAACCAATTTCCAGAGATGCGTGTATGTGTGGTGGGAGCTGGAGCTGCCGGCCTGTGCGCTGCTCGCCATTTGCTCGTCGAGCCGCTCGTCTCGCGCCTGGACGTGCTCGAGCAGTCCGACCGGCTAGGCGGCACCTGGGTCTACACCGAGAAGGTCGGCTACGACGACTTCGGGCTGCCCATACACACTAGCATGTATAAGAGTTTGAGGTAAGTACTTTTGTAAAAAAAAATATGTCGTCACGCCCATACATCCTTAAAAGGTTAGCAGGTATGCACCCACAATTAGCCGACGATATTAGGTCCCATGATGTTACAGGTGGCAAGTCCGTCGCCAATCGGCAACAAATCCAACCCCAGGCAACCTAATGTTGTTTCAAAAAAACTGAAAAAACTCATACAATGCGTTGCCGCCCGGGAATCGAAACCGGGAACTCTCGCGTCAAAGTCGGACACCGACACCACTCGACCACAGAGGCAATTAACTTTAGAGTAAGTCAAATAAGTACCTACCTACTAACGTATTGTTTTGAGGATGGCAGTGAGGATCCCTTGGGCAGATTCTAGTACTTTGCCTATTTCTCTCCCATTGACTAAAATACCTAGTTATATAATTTTCAGTCTTCTAAAAATACGTCTTAGTTGTACTTTTTTCCTTTTAATTATTTTAAGTTATACGTAAAACACTACAATAATTTTTTACTAACTACGAAAAATTAATATAAAATATACCTACATATGTATAATACTAAAATTCCTGCAGCCATAATGTTATCATTGACGTCAGACGTGTTTAGTTTTAGAAGTACGAAGTAGTCAAGATTTGGAAATCCAAACATGAATTAGACAAAAATTATAACTGTATATACTTTTTCGTACAATTGTTGAAAAAATATTTTGATTTGACTAACTTATATTTTATTTATGTCTGTAGACTGGAATGCAAACAAGCAGATAGAATGTCTGCTCTATTACTTAGTTATCAGCTCATGCGACCCGCTGTAAACCCAACCACCCAGTTACAGGTTACGGTGTTAGCGACTATAAACTTAAACCTCTTACGCAAAAAAAAATGCGCAATAAAAAACTTTTTATTGAACTTATAATGAAATATAATATATAATTGAATAAGCTGCTATTATCAGACTCTTGAAGAATAGAGCTAGGCAGCTTGCTCTTTTCTTCAAAAGAGCCGGGACAACACGGAGAGATTGACAGAAAACATAAATACGCAGTACAAATAACTTCAAGTTGTTTTTCCTTCCCTTGAATAAACCATAGGTAATAGTTTCGAAACACCATGTCACGTGGTCGGTGAAGGCGAACGTCTAGTGGAATGTATTTCAAAATTCAGCCAGTAAATACCGAGTGCGTAATAACTAATCACTTGGAGCCAACTTGCTCACCTTAGGGAAATATTTCTATGGTACTTTATTGTACTTATGTCTTATTCTTATTAAAGTAACTCAATTCGGCTATGGCTTGGCTTTTATTAAGCCGAATTTGAAAAAACACAGCGTGTGCTACTCTGTCGTATTCAACAATACAGGCTGTATTGCTTGTATGAATTTACGTTTGTCCTACATACGTTGTTCGCTTCTCTAAGTGAGAGGAAAAACAATTAAACTATACCAATCGGTTTTGAGTGTTTGAGCGTATTTTGCAAACCTATACCAGTCATAGATATTATATTATACTGACAATATACCAGCAGTAAATAGTAATGTGATAGGTTATTCATTTATTTTTTGCAATAGTAAAGGTTTTTATAAATTTATTGATTTATTGGGACATAAGGTATTCTAATCAGGTGCAAATCAGTATCCCTAAAAATCGGTCCCACGCAATTTGGGGCACTTGGCAACACTTCTTATGGTCTATAGTTTATTTAAAACATTTTTTTACAGTGAATTTGACTAAATGACATAACAATTTAATACCATTATATCTGTGAAGGGAGAAACTCTTGCATGGAATCACCCTGTGCCAGTATCTAACAGTACCAAGAAAACATCTCAGATAAACCGCTACATCGTCTAGAATGTCATCGATAAACAAGTCTCTGCGTTCCAGTGATCGATACCCTGTGACCCCTCTGTTTGTTGTAATTACGTCACAGCTAAATAAAAATATTTACTAACAAATCACTTCACATAAGTAGTTCACCCGTCATTGTCATTTGAGAGTATTTTTCTGAAGTTTGGGGCTGTCTAAGAGCTTGCAAAAGTAAGCATTATTTACCGTGACCGTTAGGTAGGGTTTATGAAGGTATCTTATTTGTGATCCTGTCATTGTTCTTATAGTTATTTTATCTTCCAAGCTGGAACACTGAACAGTGTTAAATATAGAAACTGTGGCGGCAGGAAGAGCACTTAACTACTAATGGTCTGGATGGCAATGATTCATTTAACTTATTATAAGCTCGCCTCTTATGAGCTCCCTGCCAAAGACACAAATGAAATATTCTGAAACATTCTGTAAAGAAACCACGAAAAGGGGAATTTTTTATTTCCCTTTCATATTGCCATCATTTGACACAATTTATAAAGCCTTTGTGAACGAGCGTAGTCGGTGTCGATTCGATTCCCAGGTTGTGCAACTTGTTCTATAAGTTCTTCCAGAATGTCTGAAAAAACATAACGTTGCCTGCTATTAGATTTGCGCCCGATATGAGAGGGACTTACCATCTGTCACATCATGGAACCTAATATCGTCGACTAATCGAGGTTATAAATGATTTATTCTTTGACAACAAATTACGCCCTAATGATATAAAATTCGACAGTAATTTCCTATTTTCTTTTCAGAACCAACCTTCCAAAAGAAATTATGGGTTTTCCAGATTTCCCCATTCCAGAAAGTGATAAGTCTTATCTCCCGGCTAAAGATATGCTAGCCTTTTTAGAGCTGTACGCAGATAAACATGGAGTCACCCCTCGTATAAAAGTAAGTGGGTAGCCTTCTAACTAGTAAAAGCCGTATTGACGATTGACGAGTTTTTTGAACTCGTTCATTTCAGTGAACAAATTTTTATTACATTTACATTATATCGAATTTAACATTCATGTTCGTACTGACGAATTTTTAATGGGATAAAACAACAAACATGAACACGGATCGTAGTAATATTAGGGAAGCCCAAAAGGGGATTTTTGTAGTTACTTGAGCGCGTCAGATTAAGATATGTGAGATACCTTGTAATTTCATTAAACACCTCCATCAAATATATAATTTTATATAGAGCCCCGCCTGTAGGGTAATCTTAATTTTAAAAAAATAATGGCTTAAAATACTTGAGAACGTCAAATTAAGGTACGGTGGGTTTATTGCATGCCAATAAGTGTATATTTAAATCTGACAACTTAGCGTACCGTCTGTGAGTGAGAAAGTCACAAAATTTCAAAAAACAAGTCACATTTTTTCATCAGTTATTACGGCAAACTGACAGTTTGACATATTTTAGTCTTTGGATACACATAAGGAACATACACTATTGACATCAGAGGCGCTCGCGTAAGGTAAAGAGACAGAGATTTTTTTAGGTTATAGACGCTCCCCTCCCCGCTTACAACAAAAATATGACATGACCTTTTCTTTCCTCCATCACCTAATTGACATAATCCAACTAGTCCCCATGACGCTCGAGTGACTACTTATTTAACATCCTGGGCTCCCCTACTATAAAAGCCATAGTGTTCCGTAACCAATTGGCAAAAACGGAACTCTTATAATTTCATCGCGGCCTCTCTGTCCGTCTGTATGTGACAGTAATTTTACTCGGAGACAATGGATGATGTATGATTGAAATTCGAAAGTTAGGTGTATGTAAAATGATGTAGTATGATTTTGAAAAATAAATTTATCATGGGTAACTCTCCATACACAACTGAGGGATGAAAAAAAAATTGAGGCTGTCCTTTGGCTCTCGACCGTCTCGCTGGCCGAGTGGTAGCGTGGTTGCGTTATCGCTTCGACAAGTAGCGAGGCTTGGGTTCGATTCCCGACGGGGGCGGGCGTTTGTGTGATGAACATAGGCATTCGCAGTTCTGGGTCTGGGTGTTTATTAAATTTATTCTAGTATTTATACATGTATTTCTATGTATATATCGTTGACTGACACCCATAATACAAGCAAATAATTTGCTTACTTCGGAGTTAGATCAATATGTGTGATTTGTCCAGGGATATTTATTTATTTATTTATTTGGTTGAAGTATTAGGCTTAATGAGCTATCGGCTACTCTACCGTCCAGATCGGAACAAGAGAGTGCCAAACACAGGTATTATGGGGTCCACCCCGATATAATTATATGTAAGACCCCCATTAATAGGTAAAACGGTAGATACCTTACCATACCACCAGTGCTCAAGTAATGACTAATGACCCATGTATTCTATGCTCACCTCTTACGCACTACCTGGCAGGAAGGCAGGTAGCCTATCCTACACAACCTGGGCAAAAGCGATCACCAAAAAAGTTCTAGTTACGTTTAACAGACAGTTATAATTCGTTAACCGCCCGCCTTCAGTGTAACTAGTGGATCAGCGTTTTTAAAATAATTGAAGCTTTAAAATTATGCTATTCATTTGAATTAAATTGTGCGACTAAAGATTTTTTTTATAAATAAGCAATTTGAAAGATAATCAAGCAGTTGGATTCCATTAAATACACAGTATCAAATATACTAATTATAATAGCGGGAAGTGGCGTATATCTTACTATTTGCAACTATTTGAAAGAAAGAAAATTTGCTGCTTGTTTGTCTTCCAATCACTTTATAGTAAAAAAAAAGTCGCTTCCATGTCTGTCGGCCGTGCGAAGCCGGGGTGTTATGGTCTACTGGATGCTGCTAACGAAAAGTTTATTATAAATAATAATAAAGTTAAAACCTTTGTATTTCAGTTTAAGCACCACGTGCAACTAGTGATACCGAAAGTGGGTCCAGCGGGGGAACTGTGGGATGTCACATACAAAGACCTAAACACTGGGCTCTCAGAAACCGTGGAATATGACTACGTTTTTATTTGCAACGGCCACTACAATACTCCATTCATTCCAAGTATACCAGGGCTAAAGGAATTTAAAGGTATATTTATCGCAAGATTTATTGAGACGCCGTGTGTGGTTCCGCAGAGTAGATTTAAGTAATTTAGGCTACTTTTATTTTGGAAAAAGAATTCAGGTTTCACACATAAAAATAAATGCATGAGTATTTCCTACAGGCCCACATAGACGAAGTTACTAGCAACAGCTAGTTCATAATATAAATATATCGTAGATACGTTAGAATACTCGTATTCTTGTGACTTAAACTAAAAATTAAAAAATATCATCACGCCCATATGTCCTTTATCGTAGGCAAGGGTACAAGGGCACTCACGACCAGCCGACAATATTAGGTCCCATGATGTGACAGCTAGCAAGTCCGTTGCCGTGTCGTGCACAAATCCAGTCCAAGGAAACGTTATGTTTTTCAGAAAAACTGAAAAACTCATAAAACAAGTTGTCTGACCTAGGAATCGAACCCGGAACCGCGGGCATCAAGTCGGGCACCGACTCCACTCGAGCACAGAGGCGATTAAACTAAGTAGTAAAATAATAATCCAACATTCTGCTTGCTCGTAATACTGTAAAGTTTAAACACTTTAAATACCCAGACACAAATATCTTAATTGATTGGCTGCCAATTTGGCAGTGGCGCTGTTAATTCATAGCTGATGTAAAAACATACAATACATGCGATAACATTTTCCGGTCTTCTAAGATCCAAGTTATATTGTTTCAACTCCACTTTACAATTCCACTTAGGGAACAATGTAATAGGCCAGGCAGCTCGTAAGAGACACGCATACGTTAAATACGTAAGTAATAAGACTACAGGCGGGGGGGGGGCTCTCCCCAATTACATTACAATTTAGGTATCTTTGCCGCCTGCCTACTTTTACCAGAGTTCTGTGAACGTTTAGCCTACGTCTTAAGCATCAATTTTGTTAGCACTCTGATATGAGCTAGCAAATTTATCGCCTCTGTGGTCAAGTGGAGTCGGTGTCCGACTTTGATGCGAGCGTACCCGGGTTCGATTCCCGGGTCAGACAACTTGTTCCATGACTTTTTTCAGTATTTCTAAAAAACTTTGATTGGATTTGTGCCCGATATGGCGACAGACTTGCCCCTTGTTACATTTTGGCACCTAATATTGTCAGGTAGTCGTAGGTGTAAACTAATATGTACCTCTGCCAACTCTTTCAAAGACATATGGGCGTGCTGATATTTCTTTATTTATTTGTTTTAAATTTATACCTAAACTCGTTCCTAAACTTGCGTTTTATTAGGGAGTGAGTAATTTGTAAGGTAATTCCTCCATGAGCAATAAGGTTCCGCGGTTAACACTATTATCCAATCTGTGCCACAGGTAGTAAAGTGCTGTTCAGCAAACAAAATCGTGTTGGTCCGAGCTCCTTTGAAAAATAAATCAACTGTCTACCTTGCACGCAGCTCGTAAGAGGCCAGAATATGATTATTGTCATTAACATCGTGACTGCGAATAGGTGGTAGAGTTTCGGAACAGCTCGCCCGAGTTAATACCACCGTCTTTTCTGTTCCTGTCTCCGTAACGTCAGTTGCCGTTGACATGTTGCGTTTTGGAAGTTACGGTAGCCAGTAAACTTACTTTCGTACGAAGCCTAAAATCCCATCTCGGTTGCCTAGGAACTTGCCTGTTTGTTTACTTTCAACATTGTAAAAAAAGTTTGTAAACATAATTTGTCCATAAAATAGATATTAGGTTTAGAAGTTGTCAATTTTGACGTGCAGTCCTATACAACTGCTAATTCCTAATAATTAATAAACCATTTTCTTTCAGGAGACGTGATGCACAGCCATGATTATAGGGTACCCGACGTCTTCACTGGCAAGCGTGTCCTAGTAGTCGGCGCCGGCCCATCTGGCATGGACATAGCTTTAGAGATAACCAGCGTCACTAAGAAGGTGGTCCTCAGCCATCACCTGAAGGAGCAGCCGCGGACGGTGTTTCCTGACAACCTCATACAGAAACCAGATGTTGTGAAACTTGATGGGACTGTAGCGCAATTCCAAGATGGCAGCACTGAGGATATTGACGTGGTCTTCCTTTGTACTGGTTAATATAATTACCAACTTCCTATAACCTCTAACGCAAAATCTTTATGAATACAAAATGATAAAGGTACGGCGGGCTCGTTTAAAAATACAAACTACCTCCTGCTAGGCCGCTCGTAAAAAGCAAGCGTGGGTTAAATAGTTAATAAGGGAATTTTGCGATGTTTTACCTAAAAAGTAGTGGCTTCTACCTTTTCTAATCTTCTTGTATCGATATCACCGTTTACGTGTTGAATTTGAAAGATAAAATTGCCGGTTAGCTTCCCCGTGTTGGTCCGGGCTCCTTTGCAGAACAGACTATCTGCCTTCCCAGCAGGCAGCTCGTAAAAGGCGAGCACAGGCTTATTGTCACTAACATCGTGACCTCTTACTAGGTGGTAAGTACCACCGCCTTACACATTCCTGCCGCAATAACGTCAGTGCTTGTTATTGACGTCTTCCGGCTTAGAGGGTAGGTAAGGTAGCCGGTAACATAGTTTTGCACGAGGCCCAATATACCGGCTTCGGGTTGACAACGTACTATTTACCACCTTCGGTGTCTATAGGCGTAATCGTCAGCGGTTTATTATTTTAAATCGGAGGGTTTTCTAAGCCACCTATAAAGTGTAAGTTTTCCGGTGCTATATCCAGCTTGAGCCTATAAATCATGGTATAAATGAGCAGTGTACCATTTTCCAGGCTACCTATACAACTTCCCGTTCCTGCACGAGTCGTGTAACATCAGTGTGGAGGACAACTGCGTGGAGCCGCTGTACAAGCACCTGGTCAACATCAAGCACCCCAGCATGTGCTTCATCGGCGTGCCCTACTACGTGTGTGCCTTCTCCATGTTTGATTTACAGGTAAGTGAGCTACAGTGACTACGGATGAATCTGAGACTTTCACAGGCTAGAACGCAGTGATGAGTAAATCGACGTGCCCAACTACGTGTGCGACTTCTTTAAGATCGATTTAGTTGTGAGTGACATACAGCAACGAGAGATTCACCTGGCATCAGTGTGCCTTCATATTCCTTTTACAGGTAAGTAACCTACTGCGACTACAGATGAATATGGGACATTGAAGTGCCCTACTACGTGTGCACCTTTTCTATGTCCAATTAGGTGAGTGACTTACAGCGACGAGAGGTGAACCTGTGACATCGGCGTATCCTGCAACGTGCACTTCTCTATGTTCGATTTGCAGGTGAATGACGTACGGGAACGAAGATGAGTGATCCTATGGCATTGTTTTAAAAGTGCAAGGCACTCCTGATCGTGAGAAACAATCCTGTCCATTCTTGCCACCTTACCGTCAGTGCTTGCCATTGACGTTATCCAGTTCAGAGGGTAGAGTAGTCGGTAAATTTACAAGCAACAGAGTTTGATAACGCCATGTATTTTTTACAATACTAGAATCCATCTGCTTATTGCCTTTCCTATAATATATAAGTTGCCCGATTTTTAAAAGCCTCAATAAGCAAAGACTTAAAACATATTCATGATATTTCTAATTAATACTACAACTGACTAATTCGACTTCAGGAGCGGCATAAAATTTCACAATTATTTTTTTCTGTAAGTCATTTGCCATTACGTATTCCTGCAGGTCCGATATTATGTGCGGGCCATGAACGGCACCTTCCGTCTGCCCAGTGCTGCGGAGATGGAAGCGGACTGGGAGAGGGAGAAGCAGGATCGGGCGGCGCGAGGGTACTCCAAACGGCAGGCACACATGATGGGACCTGATCAGGTTCGTGGATAATTGGATAATTAATTCGTGGGATTTAGGGACCTTCAACAAAAGAGTTTACTAAAGCCGGGATTAACAGCCAGTAGTTTTATAAACAGGATGTTCTAAAAATAGTTTCCAAAGAAAACGTGCTTAGTTAGTAATCGTAACTTGAACGACTAAGTAAGGCCAGCCCTTTATGGTAGTCTAGGAAGTTTAACTTGATTGCTGTTGCATATCTAAGTACAGGGTCAGTGGCAACTGACTTGACGGCTACAGTTAATTGTACCATTTAGAATTTAAGGTGAATGAAGCAGGTATCATTGACCTGAAGTTAGAGTTTGGGTGATCTTTTCATTAGGTTTTTAAACATACATCTTCACGCCAAATTCCTTGCGAGGTAGACAAGTGTCACGATTCTTATATACTTGCCTAAGTTCCTTCACATTAATTTTATACAAATACCCTGGTTGTGAAGATTTTTGACACCACTTTAGGATAATATACTAGAGATTTGGTCGAGGAATGTCAATCTAGATCTCACCGGGCACCTACAGCTATCCATATTCGCATTGTATATAACATATTTAGCAGAATTATATGTTATCACGTTCTTAGTTCCAAGTGAACACATGCTAAACTTGGTAGACAGCGGTCAATTCTGCAAAAAAATATATTAAACGTGAATTATACGGGAATGGTACGGTCTGTACATTCGATTACCTTTAAATCTTTAAAGAAGCCTAGATTAATGCAAAGTCAAGAATAAATTCCAGAAATGACGTCAAATTCCATGATAATTCACACTTAATGAGTAATAAGGTATATTTTTCCTCACACAGTTTATCAAGAGATGTTGTACATCTGCATGTCTGTTTATCCTAAACTTACTTACTTTTCTACATACATATCTACTCACCAAATGCTATGCTAGGTAGGCAGAGAGTATCGAGTCACATACCTGCCTAGCTTATTAATTACCTATAGGTATAGAGATATAATATATTATAAGCTGCACGGCGAATGCTTAAAACGGATTACGTGTAAACTACTCCTATGTATCAGGGTGGCTACTACATAGGCCTAGCGGCTGAGAGTGGCGCAGAGGCTCTCCCCCCAGTGCTGACCTCCGTCCACAACCACAGCAGCCAGAAGTTCCTCGACGACCTGGTCCATTACAGGAACGACATTTACCAACTTCTTGACGATAAGAGTTACATTTGCTATAGTTGTTAATATACATCAGTGCTTCTTAACCTTTTTATGATAAGGGTCCAATGTCCACTTCACAAAATATCTGTCGTTTGCGGCCAACTATCTTAGAAATACACAGTAAAAGTTAAATTGTAGACGCATTAAGGTTATTTAATTTACAGACAAAATACTATGAAGCTAAAGTACCATCTGGAGGTTACACTTCCAAAAATGATATGATGCCAAAATTAGACGTACACATTTCACTGTTATTGGACTGACCTTTCTGTCTATTAAGTGTTACATTGACATCAGGCCATGGATAAGAGTGTAGCCTCCAGATATTATAGAGCAAAATATACACGCATTTGTTTTAATCCCCCCCCCGCCCCCCGTTTACTACTTAATTTGGTCACCACCTGCATCAGTTTCTAACTCGCACTATGCGTGGTATTCATTGCGTCAACTTCTTTTCTTGACTATTTTTCGAAGGTCTTCTCAGGCCACATTCAGTCCTTCCAGGGACCGCTAGTGATTCGCGAATCGCCGGTTAAGAACCATTGATTTACTTAATGTAATGTAGTAGTATACCGGACCAAATACTTGCTTATAAATAATTAATCTTGCAAATATTAAATACTTACTTATTGGAAATGTTTTTAATAATATTGTACCCCCACACACGTTTAAGATCTTAAAGATAATCGGATGATGTGTTGTGGGGTGTGACCACTTATTGCTAACATTATTCGATATTCAAATAGAATGAACGTTTAGTGACGACCACAGTGGTGCTTATCTTATAACTAGCGACCCGCCCCGGCTTCAGCACGGGTGCAAAACTGATACAAAATATACAACAAAATGTCTCTCACAGACATCACATTAGCAACCTCTAGAATTACACAGCTCTACAACATTTATTTTTGTGTTGCCTTGGATATTTTTGCAAATTTGTATGTTTTTAAGTGCCTCAATCACGAATATATTCATGAAAGTACTGAATGTGCTCTTTTTTTTAAATTTCACGTATCTTCTATGAAAGAAGAATATGAAAATATAAAATTAGTTTTAGAAAAAATTAATTACTCGGAGCATCAATGGCCGATCTGTTTAGATTTGAAAATGATTAATTTTTTGCTTGGTCAACAAAGTGAATACACGAAATACCCTTGCTTCATTTGTATGTGGGACAGTAGAACAAAGCAACTTCATTGGAAATAAGATGTTTGGCCTACAAGAAATTCTTTAACTGTCGGTAAAGCCAATGTAATAAGGGAGCCGTTGGTGAACAGAGACGAAATCATACTTCCGCCATTGGATATTAAGCAAGGAATGATAAAGCAATTTGTTAAAGCTTTGGACAAGCACGGAGACTGTTTTTAATACATTTTTAGAAAATTTCCGAAGCTTAGTATGGAAAAGTTGAAAGGTGGAATATTTGATGGTCCTCAAATACGGCAGTTGATGACAGACACAGATT
>DVZN01000525.1:0-12802 GCA_018237365.1 Caria ino melicerta
GGAGCATGCCCTTTCGCATTTTTACACCGACACTTTCTTTCAATCCCACTCTTTCTCTTATATCGCTGTTGCGAATTTGGTCCGTAAGCGACCAAATTTACTCTATTTACAGCAATTACGCTTCTTTTTACATCCGCGGTGGTACCTTGCTAAAAAACCACCCAAATAATATTCTAAATTTATCTAAAAAATTACCTACCTGTAGTTTCCTTCTTCAAATGCGTAAATATAATTTGCAAAATACATAGCATTTGCAATATAGCTGTAAGTTATCAACAACGTTAACTGCACATGGTACCTTTGATTCAGTTCAAACTTACTTAAAATCTTATCTAAATTATCACTATTATCGCTCATTTTATTTCATCAGATTCGTCTTGGTTTAAAATATCTTTATTTTTTTATTTAAATTTAACTATTCAATTGTAAGTGCAGAAGTAACTTCAAGTACTTGCAGATTTGGTGATACTACAATAAAACATACAAAATGTTCAATATTAAACAACACTTGATCAAATACAACTGTTTTGTCCTATAAACAATGTTGGGGAAAATAGTATGAAGTTTGGTGTAACTATTTATTTAATACCAACATTTATTAAGTAATTATTGCTCGTGACTTAACCCGCGTTTTCATTAATTCTGTAAATACAAAGTAAGATTTAAGTACCTTCACGCCTATTATCCCCGAAGAGGTAGGCAGAGGTGAACTAGTATCTCCACGTAAGTCCAGTAGATATACTAGAACACTCACGATTAGCCAAGGCACTAGGGTCCATGGTATGATAGGTGGCAAGCCTATTACCACTTCGGGCACATTCCGATCCCGGGCAATATCATGCTTACTCAGAATAATCTGAAAAGCATTTTAAGTAAAGTTGCCCGACCTGGGAATTGAACCCGGGACCTAAGCGGCTAGCGGTCTTAAGAGGCGACAGCCGTACCGTTACACCACAGAGGCGATATATCTGATATAGAAACGGAATAAGGCTAGAACGAACACGAAGAGTGCATAGGGGCGAAATAGCTCTAAAAATGCGGATAACAGCTGTTTTTAATACTGCTAGAATTTTCCCAATTGACTCAATTTAGACAAGAGTCTAGCTTGATTATACACGTGCTTAGAATAGAAGATGAATTTAAGAAAGTAAATAATTTGAAAATAGCAAGGGTTTTTTGTGATTGCTAAAAAGCGTACGTTGTCAGGACTTAAGAAATCGTGAAATGTGGAATGTAATAAGAATTTGGCGAGATGTCGCGAGAAACTCGAAAATCGTTGGTACGTGACACGAATATATCTCAGTGGAGTGCTTGTGCCTAAAGATAAACAGCGAAATTTTTACAGTGCGAAATGCCTCTTTGAATTCTGATGCCCTTATTAAATGGAGGACTACAAGTTTACGACGCTTGATTAGGATTTGTTTAATATATTGCTTTCAGGTAAAGGGGCTTGAGAGTGCAACTGGGTTTAGCAATTTATTATTCGATTATTTTTCAATTTATATTTTTACGTTCATATCTGGACACGTGGTAATCTTCAACGGTGCGATTCCGCCGACATTTCTCTTGGAATCAATTACCAGCGGAGGTATTTCCGGAACATTATGACCTGGGGACCTTCAAAAAAAGAGCTTACTCATTCCTAATGCAATGCCATTGTAATGTCCCTGGTGTTGCAGTTCGTGAGCGGTAGTGATCACTTACCATTAGGTGACCTACTTGCTCGTTTACCTCCTTCTGCTATAAAAAAAGAATATGGTTTTTCAATTTTGATTAAATAATAAATCATGAAAAAGGCTAAAAATATTCAAAAGGTGCTGCAATCCTAAGCACTACTATAATATTATATCTTGCTGAACATTCTGCTCGTCCAAAAATTCAAACAGAACTGTAGAGGCCGAGCCGGCATACAGCAATAAATTCATTTCGAAAAAAAATGTACATCAAATTTTTAAATTTAAAATACTTCAAAGAATTTGTAAAATAATTATAGTTAAACATTTTTTTTCATGCGTAAATATTGTAATAAAACAATTTTACTTCTTTCATGCTAGAATCATATAGGATTCAGAGGGTTTCGCGGAAAAAAATTCTTAATATTAAGAAAATATCGTTTTGTCCGTGTTTTTATGCAATGAAAATTTTCAACGTTGACATTCACAAAGTGATAGCCTATTTGGTAAGACGGGTGGCTACAAAGTTGGAGGACACTGGTTCGAATCCCAGATTTTTTTAGTTCCTTCTTTTGTAAAAAAAAAACAAAAAATATTGAGCAAAGATCGGTCATTCAGGTAGTTAATATATATATTAACTTATATACTAGCCGTAATAATGTTATTCTGCAACGTTGAACAGTAGACGTACAAGACTAAAAGAATTAAAAATGATACAACTTGCTCATTCTACCGTATAACTGAGGGTTATTCATTTTATCTGCCGTTTCATTTTTTCGCAAAGAAATTAAATGAAAAATGTTTTCCAGACAGGGATAATCAAATTAGGTCACAATATATATTTTTATGGGATTAAGCAATCGAGTTGATTACGAAATAACTTGAAAGAAGTAAAACAGTGAAAATTGGACTCCAACTTTTTTTTACCTTCATGCCTATTTTCCCCAAAGTGGTAGGCAGAGGTGTACTAGTATCTCTGCCACTCGTAAGTCCAGTAGATATACTAGAACACCCACGATTAGTTAAGGTACTAGAGCCCATGATGTGATTGGTGGCAAGCCTATCGCCACTATGGGCACATTCCAATCCCGGGCAATGTCAAGCTTACACAGAATAATCTGAAAAACATTTCAAGAAAAGTTGTCCGACCTGGGTATTGGACCCGGGACCTTAGCGGCTAGCGGTCTTAACAGGAGACAGCCGGAAAGAGTTACGTACCAGCAAAAAAATAGTTTGATCGAAATTATCCCACATCTCTTAAACCGAGTTTTCTTAAACCAATTCATTTGAAGTTATATAATTCTGTTTTTTTTACAATGTTCCCCCTGTATTTCAAAAGTTATAGAGGAAACACTTCTTACCACTTCAGAAGCGAACGCATCGTATTGGCATAAACCGAACAAACCTCCATACTACTTAGAAAGACATCAAATGTCCCTACACGGCTATACTCTTTTGTTTTCTTTTCCATCTCTCAGTTACGTGTATGGACTATACTTTGTAACTTTATTTTTATAAATCATATTGTAGCGATTCGTAAAATACCTTACAAGTTTCAACCGCACAGTACCAATAGTCTCCGAGAACAACAACTGTGATATTCGGACTGATAGACTATTGATATAATTGACTACGGAACTATAAAAAGTAGCAATTGAAATAAGAATTCCTGATCAGTGTAACAATACTCAGGAATTGCTATTTCCAATTCATAAAAGCACGATTAGCTTGGCCTTAGCCTTAATCGAAAAAGTTGCTATCACTGTTCTTTCTTCGGTTCTTGGAAACAGTGTCGCTTAAAGCAATGCGGTTCCGAAGAAAATTTAAATCTTCTATCGCCAAGAATTTCCATTCAATCTCACAATTCTATGGACTTATAACTTTCCAATATATTCAGATTGCAATGTCAGTGAATTCATAGAAAAATATTTATTTAGATTTTAGCACCAAACTATGCAGTAGGAGAAGTTAAACAAGTTTGTTGTTTGATTACATTCATTGATATGCTAGTATATCGATGGTTATATCGGCTCTTGGTCGAGTGGAGTCGATGTATGACTTTGACGCACGAGAAGTCGAGTCCCGACTCAGGCAACTAACTATGTAGTTCTATGAGTTTTTCAGTTTTTCTGAAAAATCAAACGTCTTCTGGGATTGGATTTGTGCCTGATATGGCGACGGACTTGCCTCCTGTAACATCATGAGACCTAATATCGTCGGCTAATCGTGGCTGCATGTTACAATGTACCCTACCCATTCTAGGATTTATCAATGCTTACATAGCATCTCTTTTAAATCTTACTAAAGTATTCCAGACAATTACTTCTTTATTATGCTTTTATTAACATAATCATAAAATAAATAAATATCGTCACGCAAATATATCCTCGATAGGGTAGGCAGAGGTACACATATACATCCACGATTAGGCGACAACATTAGGTCCCACGGTGTGACGGGTGGCAAGTCCGTCGCCAATCCAGCACAAATCCAATCCCATAACGTTATGTCTTTCAGAAAAACTGAAAACTCATGAATAGAATAAGTTGCCCGCTCCTTGAATTGAACCTGGGACCTCTCGCATCAAGGTCGGACACCGAACAACTCGACCACTCGACCTCATAAAATATTAAAAACAAAAATGTCACAGGAAAATTAAAAATGTGACATTGATTATTTCAACAGTTTATGGTGTGTTGGGCTGGGCTCAATATAATATAATTGAATCCGTTAAGTGGGAAGAGGACGATGTACCATTTTTAATATTTAAGAACTATTTTTTGTTTCAGAAATATGGATCCTGAACAAATGCTCATTGAAGAATCTCTTGAAGTCACCACAGCTGCTTATGTCACCAACCCTTACTCTGGCAGCAACGTGACTGCGTGGACAAATGCCAGTACTACCGCGAATAGTCTCAACATATACTATTTTTATGACGTAAGTTTTGAAATGTTTTTCTTCTTATTCTTCATCCTAGATTTATCCAGTTTTTATATCAGGTGATATCGGGGTCGGCTATCTAATCTAGGGGATTTGACAAGGGCACCAGTTTTTAAACAAAGCGACTGCCATCTAGCCTTTAATCCAGAAGGGAACCAAATACAATCTTAGATTAAGTCGAATTCGAAAACATGATCCGGGTTTCCTCACTATGCTTATCTAAACCGTAACAGCATTCAGAAAATATACTTAAGGGTAGACAGTAGTATGCACCCATAATTAGCCGACGATTCAGAAAAACTCATGAATAGAACAGTTGCCCGACCTGGAACCTCTCGCGTCAAAGTCGGATACCGACACCACTCGTCTACAGAGGCGATCACATGATTTATTTTCATGGATATGGGCTTTATGGATATGGGCGTGGTATCAGTTATCAGTAGTAAACATGGGATACGATGTTTCCTTATTTCAATTGCAAGCTTTGTCTTATAGAACATGAAAAGGAAAACTTTGTATGCCCTAATTATTTAAATAGTTCGAATTAGAAGTACCTAATTGTAAAACGAAAACCAGTGTGCGAGTCAACTCACACTGGGTCGATTTTTTAAGCGATAGGTAGAGGCAAACGAGATTACCTGATGTTAAGTGATGGGAAGTTATTTCTTCAGGTTGAAGAGTTCCTGAGAAACATACATGAACTGCCTCCTGCCAGACAGCTCGTATGGGACGACCCCTGTACTCTCCTTAATATTTTTTATTTATTTTTAGTATTTGTTGTTGTAGCGGCACCGGAAATACATAATTTGGTGAAATTTCAGCTATTTAGTTATTACAGTTTATGAGCCTGGTGACAGACAGACAGCGGAGGATTAGTATTTTAGGTACGGAACCCTAAAACACATACGGATAAACACAAACAAACTAACGAATTGGTTTACAAAAATTACATCAGTTATTTTATTGTTCAAGGTTTACTTTATACTGTTTAGTATTCAAGAGTTAAATTATAAACCTATAGATGCGTTATACGCGCTTAATTTTGGCTAGAAACAAAGAAGGCAATGGATTGTAATTTGCCAGTTTCATCTGTCAAAATATTTTAACAATTTTATTTAAAAATGCGTTCATGTGTTTACAAAGCTTGAAATAATTATACAATTAATTTATTTTATTTATATATTTATAATTATATATAATTAATATATTTAATATACAATTAATTATATTATTAATTATAAAATTATACAAGTGTAAATAATTAGAAAAAAATTATACAACCACCTTAAAAAAATATTTTCATGTGAAAGTATTATTTATTCACAAATGTAACTTCTTTCATGCTATAATCATAAATATCTACCAGAAAATAAAATTAGTCACTTTTAAATGTCAATTGCCGTATCTATAGCTTTTTTATAATATATCATAGTTAAATAGGCTGTTTTTTACAATGAAATAGGCAGTGTATAATAAACGAATATAATTTTTATTGATGAAACGTAAATGAAGTTGTTGTTATTAAAATATCAAGATAATTGCTCAACTTTTAGAACCTTGAGCTGTGTTTTGTAAGAACCAGTTCAAAGGTCGCCTTACGATGAATAGATTAATAATATTTACCTACGTAAACGAGTCCATTGCATACAAACAATTTTACGTTTCATACTTAAGTGAGCGGTGTACTTAGTGCACTAATGAATAGTCAACGGTGTACATTTCATGCTTAAAGACTACTAGCGATTTGCCCGGTATAGGTACTAAGCACCTGGGTGACCGAGCTTTGCTCTGTATTTTTTTTGTAGGTTTTTTGTTTTTTTTTTTTTACAAAAGAAGGAACTCGAAAAAAAGAAAATGCTTTCGAGCTCGAGCCGGGGTCCTTCGGTCTTGTAGCCGCCCGTCTTACCAACTGGGCTATTACAAGTTTGTAGATGTTAACGAAATTTACTTCGTATTCTAAAAAATGATTGTAGCAAATTTTCATTTCATAAAAACACGGACAAAATGATATTTTACACATTTCTGGGTCTAACATGAGCAGATAATTTGCTTACTTTAGTGGGTTTTTTGCTTACTTTCTATGTGGGTTACATCACTGTATGATTTGTCCAGGGATATTTATTTATTTATACACATATAAACCTACCTCATGAATTATTTCCTTAGTAACACGATGTGATATTAAACTATTTTTTAAATCAAATATTTGAATATATGGTTCCTTTCAACAGTGGAAAAATCCCTCGTGTTGATCCGGGCTCCTTTGTAGAAAATACCAACTGCCTTCCTGCTAGACTATACCCATAACCTTCGAATAAAATGCCTGTGAATTTTGAACGGACTGACAGACGGACAACATGACGAAATTATAGGAGTTCCATTTTAGGCCTACAGCTACGGAACTTCAAAAAAGCAGTCTACTAATCTATACATACATACATATATCAGCCAATTGCAGTCCACTGCTGGACGTAGGCCTCTATTAATCTATACACATAAATAAAATTTGAGTGTCTGTTTGTAATATTAAAATAACCGCTTTTTACTTAATGCATATGTAAGTACATACATATGATACATATATCAAATTCGCTATTTAAAATTTTTTGTCTGTCTGTCTGTCTGTGTCTGTTTGTTCCGGCTAATCTCTAGAACGGCTAGACCGATTTTGACGGGACTTTCATTGGCAGATAGTACATTTTAGGCTATTTTTATTTTCGAAAAAAGTAGGGTTACGTAAAAAGAAATTAAATCATTAAATGCTTTTAAATACCCACGTAGACGAAGTTGCGGGATTCAGCTGGGTTTCTTATAAAACTAAGATTTACAATTTTGGGTTTCAAGTATTTAAACCATCGCTTTCCGACTGTTTGATGTAGCGAGTCGATGCATTAAGTCGTATCACGATTTAGATGCAATCAAAACGCATTGTTTGTAAAATAAATAACTTGATATAGACTTTTGGCAATCTGTACCAAGTACCAACTCGAGAGAGAAGGCCTATCAAGAATACCTAGTGGTTAATTCTTAAATCGAGTAATCACACTAATATTTTAAATATAAAAGTTTGTTTGTTTGGATGTTTGTCCGTCACTCACGCCGAAACTACTGACTGGATTTTGATTAAATTTGGTATACTCATAGCGTATAAGCTGATATGAAGTTCTGAGGTAATACATATAAAAATACAACCGAATTGAGAATCTCCTTTTGGGAACTCTGTTACACTCGCTTACAGCTGAATGTTTGTGGGGTTGAGGATAAGTACTAAATCAGAACATTGAATTTCAATTGTGACGCACCTCTTCACGCAAATTTTAAAGTTAAGTGTTGTTTTTAAATTCAGATTCATATAATTCACAAAAATTCAGTTTAATAAGTCGTATCACTACATAGTGTAAAACAAAGTTTCTCTGTCCCTATATCCTGATGTATGCTTAGATCTCTAAAACTACGCAACGGATTCTGATGCAGTTTTTTTAAAAGATAGAGTGATTTAAGAGGAAGGTTTACAATACATGCATAAAATAATAGAGGAACACAGATAATTGTTGAGATTTCTAATGTGATGTCTGTGAGAGACATTCTGTAGTATTTTGCTAACTGTGAGTTTTGCACCCATGCGAAGCCGGGGCGGGTCTCTTGGAATATAATAAGTCGTACCAACGTTAAAATAAAACAAAAACTATTTCGTGTAAAATAAGTTTATTGTTGCGTAATGCTATACTTAGCTTAGCTAAAAAATAGTGCCGAAATAGTGTATTTTCCATTATAATATCGTAGAATATATTTTGTGAAGTATGAAAACGGTGTACATAATTGAAATTGCTATCAAAAGATGCATTAAAGAAAAAAAAATCCTTATTTTGCTTGTTGAAAATGCATCTTGCATTGAGAAAACTTTAGTGATAAAAATGCTAGTCTTGATTCTAGTTGCTTAGCGCTGTCTTGTCTCTGTACCTGTGACGAAAAATGAAAACGACTGAAGTTCTCGTTTACGATTCGATTATTGTTCGTGCTTAGACGTCTGTGTGGGGAGGCAGGGTATAATGGGTGTTTTCCTGGCGCACCGGAATATTCCGAGCAAGTCTGCCAACGGCCAAATACAGTGAATTGTTTCAAACGTAATAATAGAGCAGTGGGCGGTATTTTCAGATGGACATATAATTTAATTCGGTAATTTGTTCACCAGTTATGCTCACAAAATTGGAACATATTACAGTTATAGCTCTGAGCGTAGCTTCGCAATGTACAATCATTCAAAATTGTGGTGAACCAGTAGTTGGCAGAATTAGCTTGTATCCAATGCGTAAAATGAAATAGATAGTTGCTTTTATTAATGGACTTACTTCAAATGTAGGTAAAGTTATTTTTTTAAGCTTTCATTCATCACATCCACACAAACTTCAATAAAGTTTTTGGATGTGTAAAATAGGTATTTTTGATAATATTTTGTAATGAATAAAAAATGTCAGCTCCTTGCAGTCTAATGCTGGCCCAGCGTGGTGACTATTGACAAAACCCCTTATAGGTTTTGCCCATAGCGATCACGCTGGGCAGGCGCATTGGTGACGGCAGTGTATGTTTGTTACGGGCTGTGTTCGTCAGGCTGTCTCTACAAGGAAGAAACCGGCAAGACACCTTGTAGTTGCTTTTTTCAAAACAATTACTAATATAGGCACAATATTATAAATTTAATTAACAATTTAACGATTAATTAAAAATGTAACGATTACAAATCGTATTACACAAGATTAAATGAAAAACAAATAGTAGTATATACATGCGCAGCTGCCCATCTCCCGGACGGGTCATCGCCTTTTACGAAACCCGCGGCCAAACCTGGGGTGCTGCGATGGTGCTCTGTCGCCACTTTGGTGCATAGTAGGTAGGTATCTCTAGTATGAGGATTAGTATGAAGATTTTTTCGCACGCGCTATCTTATTTGTCTTATTACTGGCATGTATAATTTTAAAGTTTAAAACAGTTATTCGCAAGAGTATATTTTTAGCTCTTTTATAATAGTATTAAAATTTCCAGGTGGTAGAGATTCCTAACCGCTCGCTTGGATTGATACCACTGTTTTACCAATTCCTGTCACGATGACGTGATCCGGTTTGGAGAATACGGTACCCAGTAAACTTACTTTTGCACGGGGTGTTCATAGGTAGCGTGAATTTTTTGCCATTAGAGAATACGTCTGCTTTTTGCCCTTCCAATTATAGGAAACAATTGGTCTATTCTACAAAGGCGTTCAGACCAACACGGGGACAAAACATATTAGACTGGCATCTTGATCAATGCGTTGTATTTCTAGTCCTCCATGTTTGGTTTTGTGACGTCAAACATCTAAGAACACTTGACATCCAGACGAATCGATTAACCTCGTTTATTAAAATCGGCCCAATATGGGCGACTCTGCAGTAATATGTACACCGCATGCACATGGAATTATATGCCCAGGCAACTGTTCTTATCTATCCTTTCTTTGCGTTATCAAGATAGTTTAATGATCAAGTATGATCGCCTTTGTGGTCAAGTGGTGTCTGTGTCCGACTTTGACGCTAGAGGTCCTGGGTTCAACCAGTTTTTTCAGTTTTTCTGAAAAGCATAACGTTGCCTGGGATTGGATTTGTGCTCGACTGGCGACGGACTTGCCACCCGTCACATTATGGGACATAATATCGTCGGCAAATCGTGACGATATTTATTTTTAGGATAGTTTAAACATTACTTTTAACATATTTACCCGCTACAAGGAGGGTAATGCCTTTGGAGCGTAGGTATTTCTTTGGCACGCTTTACATTCCAAATGGCTGCAGATAAGAACTAATGAAGGTATCACCGGTTCGCATGGCTGACTACAAGGAAGAAACCAGCAAGTTGTAGTTGCTCCTTTCAAAATATTTACTAACATAGGTACAATATTCTTATAAATATAACAAAAGTGTAGTATCGATTGATTTTTCGAAATTTAATCCTAAGGGGATGAAAAACTGGGGCCAAGTTTGTATGGGAAAATGTTATTCCTGGATCTAATTTACTTAAAATTTTGCAATAGACATTCTTTAACAGAATTGATGGAAGATTTGTTTCGTCTGTTAATGAAATTCATCGCCCTACCGGTGTTAAAAAGGGGTAGAAAGTTTAGGGGGGATTTGCATCGAAGCCGATATTTTTTAGTAATTTGAATTTAAATTGTACGCTGGCGGAGTCGCGGGCAAAGCTAGTATTATATAAACTTGAAGTTTAAGCGTATCTGAATAGAACAACTATTTTGAGCATAGATTTTATCAGTTTCTACATCTGTCCGTTAATTTACCTACTAAAACTTCTAAGATCTATTGTTCTGCTGTGAAATTTAACTGTAATTGTCATTAGGATTTCCATAATAGAGCGAATAAGAGCTACACTTTAAGTGTAATAACCAGGGTTGCCAACTTTAGTAAAAGTACAACAAAAGTAAAAGTACCTTCATGCCTATTATCTCCGAAGGGGAAGCAGAGGTGTGCTAGTATCTTCACGACTCGTAAGTACAGTAGATATACTAAAACACCCATGATTAGCCAAGGTACTAGGGCCCATGATGTGGTAGGTGGCCACTTCGGACACATTTCAATCCCGGGCAATGTCATGCTTCCTCAGAATAATCTGAAAAACATTTTAAGAAAAGTTGCCCGACCTGGAAATTGAACCCGGGACCTAAGCGGCTAGCGGTCTTAAAAGGCGACAGCCGTACCGTTACACAACAGAGGCATCATAAATACAGATGTATCATAAACATCTAACTGGCTGAGTGGTCGTCGCTTTCGAGTTGTCGCCTTGCTATTTGTCGTCACAAATTGCGAGGCTTAGGTTCGAATCCCGACGAGAGCAGACGTTTGTGCGATGAACTTATGCGTTCGAATTCTTAGGGTCTTGGTGTTTATTACATTTATTCTGGTATTTATACATGTGTTTCTATCGTTGACTTACACCATAACACAAGCAAATGATTTGCTTACTTCGAGGTTAGATAAATATGTGTGATTTGTAAAAGAAAAAGTAATTCCTATTGCACTAAACTTGACACCTAAATCGATGCTTAAATAATTTAAGACTGATTTAGCGACAAAACTTACTTTAAGTCACTCTTAAACCACTTTATTGGTATTAAACAGTGTATATTTTAGGTAGCACTTAAAGTTAAGATATTCTTAGTAAAGTTTGTCTTATGTCATAGATAGTTCAATCGGGCATATTTTTTTTATATAAGAGGAGGCAAACGGGCAGGTGGGTCATCTGATGGTAAGTGTTTACCGCCGCCCACAAACATTTGCAACACCAGAGGTCTCACAGGTGCGTTGCCGACTTTTCAGGAATGAGTACGCTCTTTTCTTGAAGTCGTATTCATTTGGAAATATCACTTTGGGTAGCTGGTTCCATAAAGGTGTTGTACGAGGAAAAAAAGGGCTTCGGAATCGCACGGTAGTCGAGCGCCACGTATCAAGGTGGTGCGCATGGTACAGTAGACTTCGACGCGATATCCGGTGATGAAACTCAGCGTCAGGTATCAAACAAATAGTTCCTTGGAGCATTCACCATGGTAAATTATCATTAAGATTTCGATATTAGTGAGAATAAACGCTACACGTCAAGTGTGATGATGACGTAGGGTGTACTCGTTAGCAACTTGCTTATACGATTAACATCAAGGCCGAGAATTTTAGAAAGGACTATTCATTGAAGGTAGGACTGTACTATGCAAGTTACCTTTAATTAACGAAATATTTTACTAGGCCTAAAAAGAAGGCTCTGATTGGTATAGGAACTTAATGGGTGTATTTCTTTTATATATTTTTCAGCTATTTCCCAAAATAAATTTTACGTCTTCATTATTTTATTCCTTTTACATATTTTTTTAAATCACAAAATTTTTGAAAGAAAGAAAGAAAGTGTCGATGTAAAATGCGAAAGGGCATGTTCCGGTGGTTCGGACATGTAGAAAGAATGGAAGATGCAAGATTGATTAAACAGATATACAATGCGAATGTGGATAGCTGTAGGTATCCGGGGAGACCTAGGTTGACATTCCATGACCAAATCGTCCGAGTATTATTCGAGGGTGGGGTCAAAAGTCTCCGAAAACGGCGTGTATGTATGAAGAGAGTAATGAATGTGGAGGAAGCTAGGCAAGTATGTAGGAG
>DVZN01000526.1:0-12802 GCA_018237365.1 Caria ino melicerta
AAATCGTCACGCTCGTATGTCTTCGAAAGAGTAGGCAGAGCTACAAAGTCCCAGGATGTGACGTGTGGCAAGTCCGTCGCCAATAGTGAACAAATCTAATCCCAGGCAACTTTATGTTTTTCAGAAAAACTGAAAAAAATCATACTTAGAACAAGTTGCCCGACCCGGGAATTGAACCCGGGACCTCTCGCATCAAAGTCGGACACCGACACCACTCGACCACAGAGGCGATATTTAGTATAATTATTTGTCTTTTTCAAATTTACTTTTTGTGTTTTAGCGTAAACCTTCAGTAGTTGTAAAGTGTAAACGAATTTCATCATCGTCATCACCAGCCTGTTGCAAATTACGCCATAAGAACCTGTTATATATAATAAGACCCTATAAGATAAGACCGATCTCTCGTTTTCACTATCTAGCCCCTACCAGTTACCCTCTTGAAGGCATTTACAATCGAAATGATCGAATTCTTATATATGTCAAATATCCTTTTTGGCATCATTCCCATTCATGAGCCTCATCGTATCCAGCGGTAGTTGTAGCCTCTGGCTAGTAGGTGTAACTGGGTAGCCCTGCTTCCCAAACTCCTGAAAATCCGTCCTCACGACACCCTCAAAATGTCGAAGCTAGTATTGCAAGGCACGTCAGCTGCAGGTGTTGACATATTAGTACGGGAGCTAGTGACATATTTACATGACCAATTTCCTTTCAAGCGGTAATGAATGATATGCTTCCTTTCATATTACCATAAAGCTTGGATACAGTGAATGTCCGCTGCGGTTTGGTGGGTGGGATGAGAGCAGTAGTCTCCCACGCACACAGAAAACATGTTCCTTATAGCGACTGGAGGCACCTTCAAAAAGATTCACCTTCTAGAATACAAGATGAACTAGCCGTAATCTAATTAATGTAAACGTAGTATTTCCTCCACAGGACAGGCTCTCAGCCTAGTGTGGGGGCCAGAAAATAAATGTATTAGTTATAACTTGTTTTCTGCTAAATAAATGTTTTTATTTTATTTTTTATAGTAATTAATAATTTCCTTCTACCAATGTAGCAATTTTTCATTGTAGCTTACCCAATACCTCAATGAAAAATATTAAGTAGCTGACTATAACATGGCGGGCTATAAGTTAGCTGGTCGCTCATACGTGAAAAAAACCTTTCGGCGGTTTCCTCTCGGCAAACAAGCAGATGGATTTCCTATGGTAGGAAACTCATGCTGGCTATAGACACAAAGGTGGTAATGGTGCGTTGCGTACCTGAGGCCGGGATGTTAGGCCTCGTCCAAAACTACGTTTGCATGATTTGATAATAGGCGGTCTTTAGGCACCTAATAAATCATAAACCTTTAGCTTAGCAAAAAAAAAAACGAACGGATAAGCTGTTCATTTGTTCATCCGAAATGCGTTCTTCGATCCTTTTGAATAATTCCAAAGTCACACTTCTGCAGTATGCTTTTGGAAATATTCACTTGCAGAATCCAAAAAATAATTATAATCACCGTTTTTGATTATTACTTCGTCTCGATGGTCTAACAGTTACCCTTTCGGGATTTCATTCCCATAGTCCAAGTTCGAACTCCTCCATGTACCAATGGGATTTTCTAACTTAAGCACATTTTCTGAGTGCTCTTACGGTGAAGGCAAACATCGTGAAGAAACCCGGGATACGTTTGATTCGACCTAATCTAGGATTGGGCTTGATGTCTCTTCTGGGTTGAAGAGATCAGATGGCAGTCGCTCTATTAAAAACTGGCTGCTTTGCTAAATCCCCTTCTTGATTAGGTAGTCAACCCGATATCGTCTGATATAGAAACGGGATAAAAAGAAGACCGATTTAGATTATTACTAAAGTTAGACTTTTCTTAGTCTTAGAAGTAGATTAGATTAAATATGGATGTCAGTTATCAATTGCACTGAGGTATTTATGAAGGTGTCATTGATATCTTTAGCACTTGTCTTTGACGTGTTCCGTTTTGCAAATTAAAGTATCCTGTAAACTTTCTTTGCATGGGGGCAAATAAAAAATAAAAAAAACATTTTTGGTGTCTATGGGCGGAGTATATTTTGTACCATTTGGCATCCAGTATAATAAAAAATATTGACATCATATGCTTGGTGATCTCGAAGCTAAGATATTTAACATTATGCGCAAAATTTACACTGTTTTTTCAACTGCAACAAGGAGCAGGTTCTCAGTTCCAGCGTATATATATTTTTTACTTCGTCTTTTATGAACCGATTTTAATTATTCTCAAACATTAACCTTGAAGTCGGTTGTTTTGCAGTTTATTGCATTATAATTTTAGTATAACAAAGCCTTGTAGTTTGTACAAAGCATAGAAATCATACATATCATTCATTCCAATTGCTAATATTTATACAAGACTTCAACTGTAGATTATATATCCAAAAAACCTTTACATAGATGACTTGGTAGTAATTCTGTTAACACAAATTACACAAAAATTAAACTTAAATTAAATTTAGTATAGAATACTCTATGTCGCCTGTTAAGACCGCTAGCCACTTAGGTCCTGGGTTCAATTCCCAGGTCGGGCAACTTTTCTTAAAATGTTTTTTAGATTATTCTGAGTAAGCATGACATTGCCCGGAATCGGAATGTGCTCAAAATAGCAATAGGCTTGCCAACCATCACATCATGGGCCCTAGTACTATGGCTTATTGTGGGTGTTCCAGTATATCTACTGGACTTACGAGTCGTGGGGATACTAGCACAGCTCTGTTTACTCCTTCCGGGATAATAGGCATGAAGATACTTTTTCTTAATATTAAAGTCAATAACGGGTTACATTATAACACTAGCTGTTCCCCATGACTGTCCATGTGGACTTTTATGAATTTTTCTTGCTTTCATTTTTTTTTTTGCACGGAATTATAATCCTTTTGCAACATTAAATTAACATAAGTTACTCCCTGTAATATCAGATATCTATCTACCTGTGAATGTTTTTCAAAATTGGCTATTTTGAAGATTACCCAGACCAAACAGACGAACAAAATTTTTAATGACACACTGACACTTGAATTGTATTAATTTCTGTAGATTTTAGGCAGGTATATTTAGTTGAGGGTGAGAAAACTTGAATACTAGAGAAGTAAACAATAATGGTGCATCTGTCAAAATCAGCACTCATGGGAATCAATATTTAAAATAAAGTCGTATTAGTTACACCATTTATAACTCAAGGAAGGCTGGATCAATTTTAACGATTGTGTTTTTGGATTATTTTCATCCAGCATAGGATAATCCATATTAAAATATAACATTAGTCAGTTAAAAAAATATATAGCCTATTTTTATCTCAAACAAGTGACCTGCCCCAGCTTCGCACGGGTGCAAATCTACTAAATAACCTAAAGAATGTCTCTCACAGACATCACATAAGAAACCTCTAAAATTATCAGTGTTTATTATTTTATGCATGTATTATATAAACATATATATAAAAAGCTTCCTCTTTAATTACTCTATATTAAAAAAACCACAGCAAAATCTGCATAGTTTTAAAAATCTAAGCATTCATATGGACAGACAAAAGTGAAGCAACTCTATTTTATACTATGTAGTGATATAAAGAATGTTGGTGGTACGAAGTTCACCAGTTATATATAAAGAACACATACATACATAAATTATACTTGCATCTGATCAATAAGTAGTTGGTTATCTAGAAAAAAAATTTAGTGCCTAAATACTAATAATAATTCTTGTTTTAGATCACTGGTCTGTCAAAGCTAAGAGGAGGAAGACTACAGGAACTGGTCGCATGCGTCATCTTAAAATTGTAAGGAGGCGCTTCCGTAATGGGTTCAAAGAAGGAAAACCTACTCCCAAGAAAGCTGTTGCCTCATCGTAGAAACACTCTTTGTTAAGAATAAAACTTAAAAACTAATTTCTTTGTTTAGGAATTATTTATAGCTGCTGCCCTGTCCTTTTTGAAATTCCTTAGGTAAAGCAGATCTAATCCTTTTACAGAAACTATATTTTACTTTGTATGTTTATAAAGTATGACGCTTGCTTTACTCCTAGTCAAAAGAAACCCTATATGCCGAATTTTGTCAAAATTAGTATTTATGTTGAGGAGCATTCAAAACAAATATTACTTTAGTCTTACTTCTCTTTAGTTGGTTGTTAGCTAATATGTCTTTGATGTGCTAAATGCCAAAAATATCTAGTACTCTATCTGTACATCATGTAATAAAAGTGTAGAAGAGTGAATTTTGTACATTGACATTTAAAAGAAAAGTCCAAATCACAAATGATTTTATATCTGTACCCAGGCAGCGGTTCACGCCGAAACTACTAGGTAGTATTTTATTAGCTACTGGGTCGATCGTAACGGAACTTGGCTGGCGTATGTACCTATACATTACGTTCCGAGGAAGGTTGTAAGGCTTCATTTTATCCCCAAATGACCTGAGCAGGAGAAGGCAAGAACAAAAAATAACCTTAATTCATTAACGCGTAGTCCGATTTCATTTATGCTTTTTTTGTTTGTTACATGGGGTTGATTAAGGGGTTCACGTGGGGGAGGGAACGTTGTGGTTAGGGGTGGAGGAGAGTTGAAAAGGGGTGGAGACTGACGGGTTTTTTATTATTTATAATTCATTTATTTGAACTCAATCCAAAGATTATGATGTTTAAGATTATATTACGTTATATTATATCTAATACCTAACCTAAGTCTAATATAATAAGTGTCACAAGAAAAGAAAATATTGCCGCCATTTTCTTGTGTCTACAATCGCTTGACACTGTTTCCTAAGGCAGGTACGTCCTATTTTTAATATTAGTAGATAGTCTAAATAAACAAAATGGTCCCACTTGTTCTGTCACATAAGTTCTATAATATGCCAGTTGACACTTGACACCCGTGAGTCGTGATGGCAACGCTTAAAATTCCAGGGAAAATACCCGATTTGCGGGGACTTAAAGGTATTTTAGCCTGCAATAAAAACTATTATTAGTATGAAAGGTTGGCGCAAGGACAGCGCGAGGAATGACAAAAATGGAATTTAGACCATATTTTTGGAGGGCTTGCTAAAATATTTTATGTCACGTTATAATTTATAGGTATAATAAAAGAGTAGAAGAGTGAATGCTCTACATTGAGGACATTAAAAAAATCCAGGATGCTAAAAACGGTTCACGTCGAATGTACTGGACCGATCGTAACAAAATTTGGCTGGCACATACTTTATGTTCCGAAGAAGGTTATAGTTAGTAAGCTACTCTTTATCCCGTTAGCTTATGGGGTTCCCGTGGGACCTCTCCCACAAAAACACAAAATGTAAAATTGGCCGTAATTTATTACCGCGCAGTCCGATTTTTGTTTGTTTGTTAGGGTGAAGAGAGTTGGGGTGAGGCGAGTGGGGTAGGGTGTGGAGTAATGGAATGGCGTAGTTAGTGTGGAATGGAAAAAAAATGTTTCCACGTGCGTAAAGAACATCAAAATTGAATACTTCTTTCGAGATATATCAAATTTAGAAATTTGATAAATTTGACCTTACTGTCATGATACTGACAGAATAGGTAACAACCGGAAAGTCATAAACACAATACAATATAATAAATAATTAAGCATAATATAATTAACACTAATTATAACACTTTTTGAACTCTAAAATTGGTTTTAATTAAGCACTTAGCAATTGAAATTAGCAGAAAAGTGCAGGGATAGCCTGTAGAGTTAACCATTTCCTGTTTTTTTTTGTAACAACTGTAATAAAATATAAATAAGCATATTTACAATAAGTCCTTTGTTTTGCATAGTACGGTATAGATGAATTTGGGTAAATGCAACAGTTATTTTTTTTGTATAATGAAAATATAATATGTTATGAAAGTTTAAGACTTTTAAATAAATCAATTTTGTATTTAAAACAGTGTCTTTATTAAACAAATATCATTGCGGGTTTGAATTTAAAAGAAGCGGGGAATTTCGGGGATTTGGCAACATTGACATAGGGAATCCAGTTTTTTTTATTAGCAGCCCTGCGTCTGCGTGACAGTGACATACGTATTATCACTTACTAGTCTGTGACAGTGACAAGAACTGGTTCTAAACACTGTGGTTCTAAAATGTACCATAGCTTTTCTTCCTGATTGTTCACTAATTTCTCTCTTCAAACAAATAACAAAACAGTAGTTGTTCCTCTAATGATTAGTGATTCACTTCAAGTATATTAAAGATCGCTGCCTAATCTTATCCGTAATAGATATTGTGTGATAACATATCGTTTGCTGTGACGCGATGGTAGAGACTAGTGAGTTATAACTTAAAAAGTGTTTCAAAGCTGTGTCATTACATTCTTTTAACCGTGAATTGTGATTTAATAATTATTTTATTTATATGCATTACTGCAGTGAATTAAGAATATTTTTATAATTCTTGTAAAGATGTCGCTATTTAAAAAGAAAACCCAAAAATACGCCGCGCCTCCTGTGCCTTCTGCTCCGGCAGATGATGTGTACAATCAGTCTAATGGTGATAATAATAATGGTGCTCCTAAATCACAGTTAGTGTTTCATTGTCAACAGGCTCAAGGTAGCCCTCTTGGACTAATATCGGGTTTTTCTAATGTGAAAGAACTCTATCAAAAAATAGCCGAGTGCTACGATTTTCCAGCAGACGATGTAAGTATCCTTTTCTTTTTCACTTTAAATAATAAAAATATACTTGGCTTTTAATACCAAAACAAATTTAATAAATTTAATTTAACAAACGTCGCGTCGGAGTCTAGAGTACCATGCACACAACCTTGATTTCCAAATGGGTACGATTTGGGGACCTTCAAGAAAAGAGCGTACTCATTCTAAAAGGTCATACTAAAAGGTTCGCAACGCATCTTTGAGACCTCTGGTGTTGCAGATGTTCTCGGGCGGCGGTGGTCACTTATCATCAGATGACCCACCTGCCCATTTGCCTCCTCTCATATAAAAAAAAATGTAAACATCAATTTATAAAATAATAACACAGTTAATTGATTTGTTATATGGTACTATTAAAACAGGTTTTTTTTTTTTTACGTTTACAGCATTTTTAATTTTTAATTATTACATTTTTACAATCCTCAACAAGAAGAAATGTATCAATATACATAATACTTAAATAATTCTTAATCAGTTTAACTGCAAAACAACTGAATTCCTGGACCAATACATCCCTAAATTTTTTATGGGACCACCTCCGAAGTGTAACCTTTAAAAAAATATGTTTGAAAATTGGTTCAGAATTGGCACTTTAATTGTGTAACATACACACGAAAAAATACATGAGAATTAAGAACCTTCTCCTTTTTAAAGTCTGTTGAAAATATGTGATTTTTTTCTAACAACTAATTAATACTAAATCATGTAGTATGTACATGAATTGAATCATGAATAATCAAATTTTTGTTTCCTCTTTTAATATTTGACTAATGTTAATTATATTTTAATTTTATAATTTTAACAGCTTTATATTAAATATTTTAAAAGCTTCACTACGTCAATTCAAAAATCTTAATACTGATAATTCTGCTCTCAGTTACTTTTATATCACAAACTATTTAAAATTGAATTGATTGATTCCATGATGTCCAATAATAATTGTAACCATTTTTATATAATGTAGAAATCATGGATCTGGTTATTTATAATTCTTTAAAGTACAGTTTTTGTACATTCAATATATTCCACACATTGATAATGTTATTTCTACCATAATCAGTGTGATGTTTTCACATTCACATGTCCAATCATTGAAGTGAAAATTATTGAGGTGAAAATTATTACATGATTACATTTTATTGAATAATTATCATGTTACGAACTAAATACGAATTTCATTTCAACAATGTATCACATTTTTATGTTGTTCATAGACATAGTGTGAATTTCAAAATTATATATTTTTAGTGTCAGTGATTGATGAGTATTTTATTCATCGGTGATTTTGAAATCATTGCTGAATATTCAAAAATAGAACCCTTGGGTTCCGCTACTATTAGTATTGAATATCTGGAAATAGTCTTTGATTTCTCATTGGTGTAAATAAAAGCATGAGTGCAAATAGGCAGTTCAAGTTTTGAGTAAAAAAAATAATCTCCAAAAAGTAACAATAAATTGTAATGACATTCTTGCTCCTAATGTGTGTTTATAATTAATATTTAGTAAAGTATGTAATACATTTATATTCATAATTGAACATATCATTAAGAAATGGGTGTTATTATGAACCTATCATTATCATAATTTGCACATTAAGCTGTTTTGGTTTATTCTTAGTAAATGTATAGTGGTAAACTCTCCACCTTCACTTCAGGCCCCTTTAAAAAATTATTTCCTATGTGCCAGGCAGTTTGAGGAGATCATATATTTACAGTCATTTTTACTATAGTGTATTTCAATAGGACATCCGAATAAGGTAAACAAACAATGGCAACTAGTACAAATGACCTTATCATGGTCAAAATAGAATCGTTATTATGACAACATCATAATAACGATTATATAAAATGGGAATTAACTTTTGGTACATTTGTAAATATAATAATGGTTCACCTTAATAAATAATATTATGAAATGGAAATGTGTTTATAAATATTTACTTAGTATAGTAGTGTTGTGTCCATAAATTACATCACACAATTTGATCGTTTTTTGGCTCTTACTTGTCACAGTAAGTCACCTATCCCCTGTCCCTCCTGCTGTAATATCGCACATTTTTCATTTTTTGTTCACAGGCAGTAAAATTTAATGATTACTTTTTCCAAACCTTTTTACATTTAAATTAGAATAAACTTTAAATATAAAGTAAAGTATTCTATTCGCCCGTGTATTATCCGAGGGAGGGGTCAAAAGTCTCCAAAACCAGCGTGTATGTTTGAAGAGAGTAATGAATGTGGAGGAAGCTATGTAAGTATGTAGGAATCGCGACACATGGCTCTCGTTACTCTCTGCCTACCTCGTATGGGACTTGGCGTGAAGATATGTATGTATGTAAAATATTCTAAACTAGCGGCTCGCCCCAGCCTTGCACGGGTTCAAGTAAATATACTACAGAATGTCTCTCACAGACATCACATTAGAAACCTCTGAATTTCAGACTTTAGAATTTAAACAGATATTAAGTACTTTGTGATGTCACATATAAAAATTTAAACTCTAACAAATATCATTTGGTTGGTCTACTGTTATGTCTATCATCACTACATAGTATAAAACAAACTCGCTTTTTCTGTCCGTAGGACCCTATGTTTTTTTAATAGATAGAGTGATTCAAGAGGACGGTTCATATGTATCATACATGCATAAAATAATAGAGGAACACTGATAATTTTAGAGGTTTCAAAAGTGATGTCCGTGAGAGATATTCTGTAGGGTATTTTCTATTAATTTTGCACCCATGCGAAGCAGGGGTGGGTCGCTAGTACATATATCAATACCATAATAAATGTAATAAACACCCAGACCCAGGAATGCGAACGTCTATGTTCATCACATAAACGTCCACCCCGACGGCAATCAAACCCGAGCCTCGCTATTCGTCAACGTGGTAAGGCAACTCATTCTAGTACTTTTCCACAAAACAGTGTGTTTTTCTAAATATATTATACAATTGAATTACTCCAAGTGGCAACGAAGGAAGGTATAGATTTATAAACCTATTTCTTTTGCAAGCATGATTTCTTTATATTTTGACAGAATGGATTTACAAAATTCTTTTTTTTAACTGACTGCTTGAAAATTTAAGAGCTTCTGTAATTAATTTGTTGTATTAGGTCGGGGAAAGTGATAACATCTTTTAAATTGATGGACGGAGGCCGCAAGTACTAACTACGGAGGGACAAAAAACGTGAATCAAAGGCAAGATTGGCTGAAGTAATTAGCTAGTGATACATAAAAGTATACATTTTTTCATCAACGGTTTCTTATTACATTATCACGTAAAATTATCATCCTAAAATTGCCTTTACAGATAGCCATAATTCTTTTTTCGGAAATAAAAATAGCCTAAATTACTTCTTATTTTGTCAGCTATCTGCCAGTGAAAGTCCCGTCAAAAGTAATCCGGCCGTTCCAGAGATTAGCTAGAACTGACAGACAAAAAGTAATTTTTGTATTACTATTTGCATCATGTAATAAGTGTAGACGAGTGAATTCTGGACATTAAGGATATATTGAAAAATATATATATATTTCAAATGACTAAAATTGTGCAGTAGAACAAACATATTTTGAGATTTTCAGATTTTTTGTCTCTATATCTATCCCGGCCATGGTTCACGCTAAATTTATTGGACCGATGGTAACAAGATGTGGCTAGCACTTACTTTATGTTCCAAGGAAGGTTTTACGCTACTTTTTGTACCCTTAACTTAATGGTTTCCCATGGGAGAGGGCAAAAAGAGAAAATGTAAAACTGGCCATAATTTATTAACGCATATTCTGATTTCATTTATTCGAGGGTAGATATGGTGAGGAGAAGTGGGATCACTCATCCCCAATCACGCCCAACCCACCCCTGGTTGGGCGTGGTGGTGATGAGTGAGGTAGCGTGGGGAGGGATGGAATGCGGTAGTTAGTGTAGTTTGTAACGGAGATGGGTAGGGATTTTAGGGCCCATGCAGACGAAGTTGCGGGTAAATTGCGAACAAAACAGCTAGTTGAAAGTCGAAAAGCGTGTCTTTGCGAACTGTCACTAACACCATGACCTCTGACTAGGCAGCTGGTAGAGTTTCGCAGCGCCTCGCCAGGTTTGGTAACACCGCTTTACTTATTCCTGCCGCCATAACATCAGTGCCTGCCATTGACGTGTTTAGTTTGGAGGGTAAGGTAGCCGGTAAACGAACTTTTTCACGAGACCTAACATGCCATACTATAATGCCATCTTTAAGGCCAGAGTAACTTGACATCAAGTGAGATGGCGGTCAAATGCCAACCTATTTATTGAAAAAAAAAAATGCCGATGCCTTGGCATCACACCATTACTACCTTGTCTTATAGGCGACGTGAATTTCTTACCATTAGGAAATTCGTCTGCTTGTTTGCCTTTCAATATTATAAAATAAGTTAGGTATATTCCAAAACAATACCTTTTAACCTTCATAAAGTTCTGATGAATTTCGGAGACAGACAAGGAAGGTAAGATTTTTAGTAGATATCGCATATTTATGTCGGCTTTTGCAGTATTACTGCGTCTGAATATGACGTAACCATCTTACCGGCGCAAAATTCGTGTGAAAAGTGAACTACAATAGCACAACTGTCGGCATCGCTTGCGTCTTTTCTAATTAACAATTTTAATATTATAGCCACACTTTTTGTACACGCTTACTATTATTTAGTTGACCTGCATTATATGTATGGGTGTAGCTTACCTAATTCTCATCTACTTATTATGTCACACAAAAGCTCATACAAACGAATAGCTCATTGCTAAATAAGTAAAATAATCTATAATTCTATTTCTTCTTAGGTCAAAGAGAAAGAGAAAGAGAGAGAGAGAGAGAGAGAGAGAGAGAGCAACATATTCCCTTTTGTTGGTTTATAATGATTAAACTCAAAAATTCCTGGATCCCTTTTTTCAATATTGCATGGTGTTATCCTTGCCACATATTGATGCGATCCTAATGATCCGATTACAGTTTACATTGCACAAATTAAACCACAGCTTCGCCAGCGGCGGCGAAGAGGTCGCCTGTTCTTGCTTATTGCTACTAAGATGGCGGCAAACCAAATATAATTAAGCATTGAAATGGATAATAATTTGATCTATTTCCAACGTCCAGCGTTTAAAATGTAACAGGGTTCGATAGAAAAGCGTTGCGGTAAAAAATCGCTGAACATGTTCATAAAAATGCATTTGTTCTATTTCAACGCTTTTTTAACGTGCGTTAAAAAGCGCTTGTGCAATCTAGGGCTACTAGACGAACTAGACAGCGAGCTTACCGGCGATATAAAATAGGAAAATTGTTTTAGACATTTTGACCTTAATTTTTACCTCCAAATATCATTATCAAGTGTACATTAAAGTTCTCTAGGTTCTCAATTCGGTTGTATTTTTAAGCTATAGCATAGCTTTTATCGCGGGCTTATATTTACCGAAACAAGAAATTCCGTAACGAAAATAAACCTAACACCCACTTCCACTCCGACCGGCACAGCGGTGCGTGCGGCGTTGAAAGCCGTGTATCGTCTAACGTCGTTTCATTTCGGCACAGTGTTTATGTGCGTGGGACTAGATGTATGCGTGTAGAATGTACGAAGCTCGCACGAAATACGGATCAAGACGAGTTGTTCCGAAGTTTGATAAAAAAAAGCTACGCAATAGCTTTACCGCGGCAGTCCCCAAGTGCCACACGTATTATTTATACACATATATATCTTCACTTCAAGTCCCTTGCGGGGCTGGCAGAAAGTATCGAGTGCCAAGTGTCAACATGCCTGGCTTTTAAAATAAAATAAAAATGTGGTGTATTACTATTACTCTTAGCTAAACCCAAGTTATTTGGTTGACGACAGTGAAACGTGATTAAAATTATCTTATCATAAACAATAATCTTTTTTATTAAATTTTATCCTAATCGCTAATCCTACTAGAAAAAGAATTTAATATTACCTATAAAACCTCCTTGTTTATTAGGTAACCAACAACATAATTGGTAATTACTCTGGAGACGCCTCTGTGTGTAACGGTACGGCTGTCGCCTGTGAAGACCGCTAGCCGCTTAGGTCTCGGGTTCAATTCCCAGGTCGGGCAACTTTTCTTAAAATGTTTTTCAGATTATTC
>DVZN01000527.1:0-12802 GCA_018237365.1 Caria ino melicerta
CCGTAAAATTTTTCGTTCTTAACAGTGTTTTTAAATAAAAATATATTTTCACTGGCTTAAAATTTCTTTATATAAATATTAACATTCACAAATGAGCTCTACTTGTGTTAAGATCGCATCAAAGTTTATTTTTGTCGCTCTCAAAGTACGCATTTGCATCGAGAAACATTTTATCTCAAGCCTTATATGCAATTATAATTCGTCCACGACCACGTATAATGGGACCGGGCAAACCTCTCTCAATCGCTTAAGGCCGCAACGTAAAGGGATATCAAATTAATACTGAATCCATAATAAATCAAAGAAGGCAGGTGGACGCAGTCCTAAGGAACACATCGCCTACGGATATCTTTAGAAATTATCATCTTGGACCAATAATAGGGAACTTATTCCCTTACTAAATCTAAATTGGTGGTAAGAATCTGTAATATTTGAATAATTTAAAGATTTTTTGAATTTCAGAATCCACAATCAGCACGCATATGCTAACGAATTGGAATTTATAAGCATATGCGTGCTGATTGTGAATTTCGAGATAATAACAACATAGCAATAACGAAATAATAACATAGCTGTGATTTCATTGGAATGAAATCACAGCTATGTTATTATTTTCAAAACTAGCAGTTTTCCGCGATTTCACTTACACGTTTTCCTAAGTACTTACTTATGACTATACAAAGCCTATGTTACTATTATGAATAGCTTTCTAATTTATTTTCATAGTTTATATATATTATATAGCGTGGCGCCATAATAGCGACTAATTGAACACACGGATTGTATTAGAGGCCAATAATTCAATATTAATAATAAATACATATACTTACATATCTTCACGCCAAGTACCTTACGAGGTGGGCAGAGAGTATCGAGTGCCAAGTGTCACGACTCCTACATGCTTGCCTAGCTTCCTCCACATTCATTACTCTCTTCATACATACACGCCTGTTTCGAAGACTTTTGACCCCACCCTCGGAAAAAAACACGGGCGATTTGGTCATGGAATGTCAAAAAAGGTCTTTCCGGGTACCTAAATCCATCCAAATTCGCATTGTATATCTGTTTAGTCAATCTCGCATCATCCATTCTTTCTACATGTCCGAACCACTGGAGCATTCTCTTTCGCATTTTTACACCGACACTCTCTTTCAATCCCACTCTTTCTCTTATTTCGCTATTGCGAAACTAAATAGCATAAATAAATATCGTCTCGCCCATTTATCCTGGAAAGAGTTGGCAGAGGTATATACTAATATGCACTACGATATAAAAACCCATGATGTAACGGGTGACAAGTCGCCTAGGGTCACAAATCCAATCCCATGAAACGTTATGTGCTTAAAAAAAATTGAAAAAACTCATAAAACAAGTTGCCTGACCCGGGAATCGAACCCGGGGTCTCGTACGTCAAAGTCGGACATCGACTCCACTTGACCTCAGAGGGGATATTAATATACTATAAACTTTTAACTATAAAACCAATGTTTGCTTTATTAATAACTAACTGTTGCCCGCGACTTCGCCTGCGTGGGCCTTATCCTTTGGCCCATAATAAAAATAGTCTAAGTTACTCCCTGTAATGAGTCCTAACAGTAATGACTAATGACCTACGGTGCCGAGATGTGGAACATGACGGTAAAACTGGCCCACCGACTGCATGTCACTCAGAGAGCTATGGGAAGGTCTATGCCCGGAACCTCACTTAGAGACAGCGTACGAAACGATATTATTAGACAGAAGACCAAAGTGACTGATATAGTTCAGAAGTGTAGACATTTTTCATACTTATTACATCAAATACCCAACCTGGGATTCGAATCAGAACTCGTTCATTTATACCCACACCGACAGACGGTGAAAGCGTCTATTTTTTATGTAATGTAGCGGAACAATTAAAGATTGTGTTTGTATTATCGCAGTACGAAAGAAATATTCACAGTGTAATAGGCTTCTACATCTATTACATGTTTTATTCACTTCAAGCCGCCTCCCGTAAGTTGACAGACGCTTGTTTCTCGAACATTCTTTCAAATAAGGTCACGCCTAACCTCGGCTGCCTTTTTCTTCTTTAGAGATAATGACGTTCCTTTTAGAAAGTATTTTAACTACTTTACTAAGAAATTTGTATTGTATTTAAATCACCTCTGTGGTCGAGTCGTGTCTGTGTCTAAGAATTACGCAGAGGTCTCTATGAGTTTTAATCAGTTTTTCTAAATAACTTAACGTTGCCTGGGATTGGATATGTGCCTGTATGCCACCCGTCACATCATGGGACGTAATATCGTCGGCTAATCCTGGGTGTATACTAGTATGTAGTATGTACCTCTGCCTACCCTTTCGAGGACATATGGGCGTGATGATATTTATTTATTTTATTTTATTTTTATACTTAGAAATTTACAACTTTTTCCATCTTACCTGACTCTATTTTTAAAATATAAGTACTATAGTACTCGGGAATATGGGCGTGACGATATTATTTAAATAATAACTAGCAGTTGACTGTCCGTATTAGTACCTTTGCTTTTACTAAATTGATTTTAATAAAAAATACCATAATGTAAGGAACATTATGGTATGTAAACAACTTAGTGAAATATTTTTTAGAATTGGTTGAGTTGCACCTATATAGACATACTAGCTTCACACGGGTGCGAAACTGATAGTAAATATACTACAGAACGTTTCTCACAGAAGTCACATTAAAAACCTCTAAAATTATCAGTGTCTCTATTATTTTATGCATGTGTTATACATATAAACCTTCCTTTTGAATCATTCTATCTATTAAAAAACCGCATCAAAATCCGTTGCGTATTTTTAAAGATCTAAGCATGCATAAGGACATAGGAACAGAGAAAATGACTTTGTTTTATACTATGTAGTGATAATTAAGGCTGGGGAGAGTGGAAGAGGTTTGGGGAGAGGAGTTAAGTAAGGTTGGGTAGGGTTGCATAGGATGGAGTGAAATGCGGTGGAGTGGAGTGGATTTGAGTCATATGGAGTCGCGTAGATTTCGTTTAAGGGGCTGATAATGAGGGTCTTAATTCTTACTTTGTATTTTTACAACTAACAAAACGCGTGGGAAGCCGTGGGCAGCAGCTAGTAAAAAAGTATTTAAAATATTTTATTATACATACATATTTTCACGCCAAGTCCCTTACAGAGTAGGCTCCTGCATACTTGCCTAGCTTCCTCCACATTCATTACTCTCTTCATACATAAACACCGCCGTACATTTTCTTACAACCTATAAATATACCTAAGTTCAAAAAAAAAACGCATAGATGTATTTCAGAACAAATTTTCTTTTCCTACAATTTTATTATATGTAGTATTTCAATGTTACGCGCTCAATTTTTATATCGTATACCTACTCATTAGCGAGAATACGGGAATACGTATCAAACTATAGCTGAAAAAACGAGTATATCTTTTTATAATAAATGCTCTCTTGTGAAATGCAAACGTAAACTTGGGGCAACCATTTCTGGATAATGCATCTCAAAATAACTTTCCGTAGCTCACGCGGGGCTTCGTTCCCCGATCTCGACGATAAAAATCGGAGTTCGGGGCAGCCGCAACACTAAACAGGTCACAGAAATATTTTTCTTTCATTGCAAATCACATACCTAGTAAAGAAAGGAATTTGTTTTATTCTTAATGTCGAGAAATAAATGAAAAACGAAATAACGAAGTTTTTCCATAGATATCCTCGTGTTGATCTGAGTCCCATATGTAGAATAGGCAACCTGGCTCCCGCCTAGGCAGCTCTTAAGAAGTGAACCTAGTTTAAATATGCCTTTATAACAAGAATACTTATTTTATGATGCCTTGCAGTAACTTGATCGGGTAGGGATCTTCCAATTAACTTTTCGTAATGCCATCGAAACGTAAAATGCCAGTTTTTGTTTATTATGGCCTGGTGTTTTTGTAGGATAGCCGGCAGACTTGCAAATCAGCCCTAACACAAGGTCCAAAATAAGTGTTCAAAATTTTATAAATATTACTTCAGTACATTTAATAAAATATATCAACACATAAAACATCGTCATTCAAAATATAACTTTTTTACCAATAACTGGTCATCGTTGTTCCCTGTCCCTAAAAGAACAAACTCTTCTATTCTTATTTTATGAAAGCGCTGAATAGCCTATGAATAATAAATGAGCACCTAACTATATATGAAATACCAACAACTGTTTTTATTCAATAAATGTGTCGCATTTGACCACGATCTCACCTGATGGATCATGCCTACCTAGATACAGCTGAGGAAGTGATACTTCAGCTGGCAATAAACTTCCACCACTTTTCCGATAAATAATGTTTTTTATTAAAAAAAATATATTTTTATTGCTTTATTTTTGTGTTGTGAACATTGTCTTAAAATCTGAATATTTTGGAAGGACCTAATATTTGGCATAGCTAATTACAGCAAAATGTTGCATTACAACATTATCTTGTTTTGCACTCGTGCATTAAATTATTCATTGTGGCGTGACCTTTTAAATTAAACTATACAGTAGTACTAGACTTTAACATAATATTATTGTCTCCAACTTTTGTTGCCACCTGTTACTGAAATTCGTGAAATTCATAATAAGTAGATTAGGCTCCATTTGTAAATATATTATGTATAACTAACTCTACCTATAACAATTTTACCAGCAACGCCACCTACCGGACACAACTATACATACTAAACATTTCATAGGTATCATTTTTTTACGAAACAGTAACAATATTTTCCTAAAACATAAGTACCCTAAGTTACTCATTGTAACTACAGTTATTTGCTAATGAAAGTTTCGTCAAAATCGCTAATATTTGGAGATAAGCCAGAACAACCTGACCTGAGTACGCAGACTGTTTTTTTTTTGTTATAGCATATACAACAAATATTTTTAAAGATACACTAATCAAAATACTTCTGATATTACAAAATGACAATTCTATTTTATTTATATGTATAGATTAATCTTCAACTTGCAGCGTTTTGCGACTTTTGAAATTAAATAGTACAATGATCTATCAGTATAACCATATTATTTTTTAAGTGTTGTGGTTTAGGAAGTCGATTGTATAAGAGCTTCCGCAGTACCATGTTTGGCACCAGCGTATTTAATACAAGTAGCGCACGTGTTTAATCTTGTAATAGGTACCCCGTATGCTGAGTGTATCTGCGTCTGTTTTATGTTTCGGTGTCGCTAAACAAATACACGGCTGCAAGGAACTGGATAATCATAGACTAGTTTTACGAGAAAAGTATCACTAAATGCGGAATTTAATTGTATTAATGCTGTACTATTTTCTATTCTGTGCTAATGATATAAAAAATAGAAACTGATTAGACGCCAACTGTTGGCGTGGCGTGGCGCGAACCAGATTGTTTCGAATTTCTTAGTGGCTCAATGACAATGCACGAAAAATACATGTAGAGATTAAATCGGATTCCATAACAAAAAAACTGACATCACACATGCGCAGAAGCGTTTTTATCACTATAAAGTTACTCGTTCGTATTTAATAGCTGGCCTGAGAAAAAGTAGCCATTACAGCGTGAGACCCTATCTTGAGAGTAAATGATCAAAGTCTAAACTCTAAGGCATGATATAAATAAGTGAATAAGTACCGCTCTATTGGGTTGTCGTTTTCACAGCGAATATCTATTTCAGTCTAAGCATTGGATGCAAGCGAATTTCACCTATTATATTAAATTAAATTAAAATTTAATTTTACCGGACTTTTGGCCGATAGTTCATAGTTAACCTTATATGTATAGATTTTATGGGCACCCTATTTATACGATTTGGCCAAACGTTGATGACAAAATCGTAAAATGTAAACGATTTAATGATCTGGTCAAATTGAGTTACCCACATCATGACCATGTGACCATTCCATGAAACATTTCATGAAGTGAGCAAATCTACGATATGGCCACAACAGATACAATATACCTTCATTAATAGCAAACTTTTTTTCAACTGACTTCTCAAAAAAGAGGAAGATCTTAATTCGGGTTATGTTTTTGGTATTTTATATATTATATAGGTATCTAATATTTCCGTCATTTATAAACATATATCTTCAAATGAAAACACTTGTACTGTTTTACGTATTACTTTTCATTTGAAGATATGGATATGTGGAAGTTTTACCAAACGCCAACGATGGAAAATATAAAATATATTTATAAACATATTGTCTGTTTTACAGGCACTACAATTTTATTTATATCTATAAATAATAATATGATTATTATTATGATTATTATATTATTATTGAATATGTTCAGTTAATATAATATTAGCATACGGTTGGCTATGCACCGTTGCGTCCAGTTGTTTTTATTCAGTTGAAAAGCTACAAGATATAATAGGTATTCGGCGAGGGTGCTCGAGGTGGGGTTCAGTGCCCTCCCTAATTTCACGGATGGGGTCTAGCTGGGCGTTACAAACGACACGAACATTTGAATACGCGCGAGTCTCATGTTTATGCTATTGTGTAAATATGTTAAGATGTTTTAAAAGACTTTATGTGCGCTTTATTTTATGTCTTCAGTCAATATTTTTCGAAGAATCTATATAAATAAAAATATATCTCCGAAATGTATAAAAAAATTATTCGAATTGGATAAGTTTTGTTTTGTTGTGTTCGTTATTGTCAGGTAAATGTTTATGGAACTTAACTGATTGTGAAAAAAGGTAATGTTTTTGTTGGAATGAATACGTTTCTCCATCCAATTAAAATAAAATTTGCTATACACGTCGGGGAATGACAGGTTGTTTTGGTCTTAAGACTCAGAAAAAGTAGTGCAATATGTATTTTTACATTCGCAAGCGAAGTAGCAGGCAATAATAAAATCTTTAGGAGTAACGTAGACTACGTTATTAAAAAACATACTAGTTAGAGCAGCTAGTTTGTATTAAAAATGCCTTCCTGTGCATATCAAACTTGAAATAGTTATACAGTCATGATAAAAACATTTCTTCTCATGCATTTACAAATAGTACCAGAGTCACCGAGTTGTGCTTGGATTTTTTTTTCTAAAAATGAAACCTAGCTAGATCGATTTTTCGTCCCCGAAACTCTCTATAGACTGCATTTCAAGGACATCGTTGGAGCCGTTCCCGAGATCCGTGATATATACATACAATGTATACAAGAATTACTCGTTTAAAGTTATAAAGTGCAAGTTTCTTCATTCACGCTATAATCATTAAATATGTATCAGAAAATAAAATTAGTTACTTTTAAATATCGATTTATTCTCGCATAACGTGTCATTAGTTTTATGTCCTAGTATCTGGGGTGTTCTTTTTATCCGACTTTACCAAAAAGGCTCCTCCTTTCTGAATTCAGCTGTAGGCTTTTTTAGTATTTCATTACTTATTGACTGATATTGATTTTTTCTCGCTTTTAGTTAAGGTAGGCTTCCCATTTGGTTCATATAAAAGAAGGATACTTGAAACAAAAATAATTTTATAATATTTGTATCTCTGTTTGTTCTGGTATCTTGTTGTATTTGTTGTATCTAAACGGGTGGATTGATTTCAACGTAACTTTTAATTGAATTGCTCTCTCTACAAACTTGTATGGCCTCATGAAAATCCGACCTGTAGTTTTTTTAGTTTATTGCGAACAGATAGACAGGCGCGCCGGGTGATTTTGTTTTATAATGGTATGTTTTGTAATGGTAACCATGTAGTGATTTAAAGGAGGCAGTTCGTCTATTCTACAAAGGAGCCTAGACCAACACAATGTTATTTGAGTACTGCGTCATGACGTGTCATTTTATAAAAGGTCTACGTTCAGCAGTGTATGTATGTATGTATTTATGTAGTAATTAATGCGTTGCTTTTTGTTTGAAAACCTTAATGTGAAAATATTGAAAATTTGGAGTACGCACCCTCGCGTTCTGTAGTTAATATTTTTGAAGGGGTCGAAATAGTAATTCTTTAATATCGGTGCCGTGCGTGCACGATATCTACAAAAATATCGATCGGGTGATTGACAGACGACGGATTACATCTACGATGGAGTATGAATATCTATATAATATATATAAAAAATATCAGAACACTCACGATATCCTTAATTTATACAACGTTAGGGTCATTATGCCTGTTTATAACCCATCACCCATTGTATATTGATTGTGTTAAGTTTTCTCTATTCTCCATAGGTAATTGTTCAATGCGCGTCCCACAATTCATAGCACCACCTGCGTATATCAATTGAAATTATTCCGAACGAGGTTCCGATTATTGTATGAATGACGATTTTTTTATTGCAAAACAAATCTTAAACGGATGGCAAATTCATAGTAATTTTATTTCATTAATTAAAGAATTTTTATTAGTTGTAAATGATTTTCAATCTTATTGAAGTAATAAGTTTAAAAATTGGGTAGTTACTTGTAAACTTAAAATCGATAATTAAACTGCATAAAAACTATCATGATCCTCATTTAATTTCTGACAAAATTCATGTTATAATTTTGAGAACTTTACTATGTGTTGAATGACGTGCTATATATTGTTTGTGGCCTCTCGCCACACAGTTTCAAAGATTTCCGTGCAGTTTTCTATTCGAAAGTTACAATTGTTCTTAACTGCACATAAGCAAGGAGTGTAAACTTTATCGATAGTAATGGCACGTCGTGTTCACTGACTGGTTTCTTTTTCTTAACGAAGTATTATACCCCGTGTAGGCCCCCGTGTTGGTGCGGGCTCCTGTGCAGAATAGACCATCTGCCTTCCTGCCAGGCAGCTCGTAAAAGGCAACCACAGGCTTAATTTCACTAACACCGTGCTCTCTCACCGTGAACTAGGTGGTAGAGCTTTGTAGCGGCTCGCCCGCTTGAATAGCCGTTGAAGTGTTCCGGATTGGTAAGTTAGCTGGTAAAATTATTTTTGCACGAGGCCTAGCATCCCGGCCTCAGGTTGGCAATGCACCATTACCACCTTAGGCGTCTATAGGCGACGAGAATTTCTTCCCATCAAGAAATCAGTCTGTTTTTTTGCCCTCAAATACTATAAAAATATTTAGGTTTATTGTAATTTGCTTACTGTGGGATTAGATTAATTATCGTAATTTGTCCAGATAAATTTATTTGAAATGTTTTTTTTTGTTTCAGATTCGGGCAAGGCCCGGCCGCTTAGCGGCCAGTGAAGTTTATATTTTTTTTGTTTCTGCCAATTTTGTTTTGGTTCTTGGAAGTGACGAAAACCACCAGTGAAGTGTCAAGTGATAAAGTGGAATATGGCGTTACCCCTTACATTTGCAGGCCTCGTCGCGCTGCTCATTATAGGTAAGCTTTTGATTTTTATTTTTTAATTCAATTCAATTCAATTTCATTTATTGCAAATAGGGTTTCATATTCATATCACATTAAGTTGCTCTTAAATAATTAAATTATCCAAGGGTGTTTCTTTTTATGTAACTTATTACCAACAATTATACAACTGACATTAAAAAAACATATAAAATAGATTTCTATTGACGGTGGTCTTGAAACTAAGTCACCGGTGGTCGGATCTATTATTATGATAGAAACAATTGTATACCTGACCAACGGCGGCTCTCGTAGTGCTATCCTCTGAACTGTTTTTGGTGCGATTTCATGTCACTTACTCTGTATTAAAGCTGGAAGTAACCAATTACTATACTGCATTGCTTCATTCAAAAATAAATTCCTTTAAACAACAGACCAACTGAATTCCTTCTAGACAGCTCTGGGCGAACACGAGCTTATTGTTAATAAAATGGTGATTTTAATATATAGTACAATTCTGCGGCGGTTTGTCTGCGTTTGCATTACCAATTTCTGCTGTTATAACATTACTCAAGTAGTATCGAAACACTAAACTTTTAAACCAACAATTTATACTTACGTTTAAAAATTATAAATATGGAATTTTTTTCTGCAGACTAAACTCTACATGTGTATGTTAAAAAACCGTAGAAAATACACTGTTATTATAAAATAAATTTACATATATGTATATTAGTTAATTAAAAGTCCGCGTCCATTTAAATAATAACTCTAGTTAAATACTAAAATTTTGATTAATGTTTCCTAAATAACTCATGCGAATACAAAACATATTTACATAGTTTACAACTACTTTTGACGCTGAAAATAGTATATGGCACAATTTACGAGCAAAAAACTTTAAGGGTTATCACTTATCACATAACATTACTCACGGAAAGATAATGCTCAAGCTATTCACATAAAATACAATGACACTCGGAAAGTGTCTGCGGACAAACTTTGCCCACGCTTTAACTGGGCTGACTTTATGTTCAAGTAATAGGACTGCCTAAATCCCCTGCTGCTCGCTGGTCTGAGGACTGAATCCGGGATGTCAGGCCTTGTGTTAAAGTAATTATACCGGCTACCTTATCCTCTAAACTGGAATACGTCGACGGCTGACTGATGGTGCCGAATCCGGGCGAGCCGCTGTTAAAATTTAAAATTATTTACACAAATATTTTATCTAATCTAACAATGAACTAAGTAACTCTAATTAAGGATACTAGTCAACGCTACTAATAGATACATAGAAATCATTGATATAAAAAAACGCTGGAAAATGAGATAAACTATTTTTTTCCTCGAAATATATCTTATTTCCACGGAAAAATAAAAATGCAAATGCTTTGCATAGCTATGGGCTTATATAACAGCATGTTATAGGTTTTCTGGTGACCACACAATCGAAGCTACAGGTTACATCAAGTTACATAATAATTTGAAGACGCGTTGTTTGTTTTTCATTTTCGTTCGTCGGATTGAAAATTAAAGTTTATGAACAATTTTAATTTTCAATCCGACTTTCAATAGGTTCTATGTTCGGCTGAATGTATTTTTTATCTATGTTCACCGATTCTCCGTCAATTCTGTACCGATTTTCAAAATTGTTTCTTAATTGAAGGAGTACACTTCCGAGGTGTTAACATGAAATTTTTAGCGATGTATGAAACCGGAAAGTTGGTTGTTTTGCAGATATGTTGATGAAATATTGATATTTCTTGTTAGCACATAATCTGGGAAAATTGAGAGGAAAATGGCAATAAATGGATGAACAGTAAGTTTAAAAAAACGTAGACATACTTCCCCTTTATAAAGCAGTAAGTAAACATTTACTTACATAGGCTAACAAATAAAGTCGACAAGACACGTGCTTCTCCGGAAACTAGAGCCGAGTGCGACAAATCGATAGTAGTCGACTAGACAGATGCAACGTCATTACTTAAGGTGAAATGTGCTCCAAATGTATTTCGACATATATTCAAAAGTAGACATTTGAATACAGTCAAATCAGGTTGTCTTTTTATACCTACAAAGGTTTACAAATTGTTTAATTCGAACACCGATTCAAGACTTAATAAGTTAAAATTAGGTGCAAACTTATTATATACCTTGTAATAAGAATTAGATACCTAGAAATAAGTTTATCTTCGAGGATTAAATAAACTACATTCAATTTCTGTCAAATTTATTATGTTTACGGAAGGAAATATATAATTTAAAGAGGCCGTAAAATCATTTTATGAGCTCAGTTTTGGTAAAAGCAAAGAGGTTTTTTTTATTTGAAATTAATTTTCTTAAGAAACTAACTGATGTCCGCAACTTCGTGTCAATCGGCCTTTATAATGACTCCTTACTTCTTGTAACTTAAGCCCCGTAGAAATCGATACCGTGCTTTTGGAGATTAACCGGTTAGATAGACAGACAAAAATCTAAAAAATACTCTTCATTATGTGACATATTTTATTTCACATACACGGGTTAAAAAGCTATTATTTTGACATTACAACCATTTTAATATTATTTAAATAAATAAATATCATCCCGCCTATATCCCTGAAGATGTAGGCAGGGGTAAATGCTAGTATGCACCCACGATTAGCCGACGATGTTAGATGCCATGATGTTACAGGTAGCAAGACTGTCCTGAAATCGGGCACAAAAATAATATTTATATACATCAATATTTTAAAATCGCACACATATATTATGAAGCCATATTCCGACAGATTATATCGCTATTACATCGCCTTAAAGCCTTTCTGCTACTTGTATTTCTTAGGTACGCTTCGATAATTGTATAGTCATTGACTTTTTCTAATACGGATAAGTTTCACTTCTTTCATCAGTAAAAAATCGTGTAATGAGAAAAATATGTGCTTACAGTCGGCCTCTAATAGTTTTTAGAAGACATGGAAAATTAGCACTCTGTACGAGAAGTGATGCATCGCACAAGGTTGAAAAAGGGAAGATCTTTCCAGCCAGGCAAGGTGTGCTGCCTGGGGACCGAGGTCCGACTGAGAAGCGTTGGAAGTTGTATATATGCTAGCGATGTAAATAACTTCAATATCGAGATTTAGGATTTGCTTAAACTAATGGGTCATGCGTCGTTGTTGTAGCGTCAAATATTGCTTCACTGTTACACACCTATTATGCTTTCAAGACCATCGTGTAACACTTAAAAATATATTGACTATTGATAGAGATTTTATTGAAATATAATACAAAAAAGCAGTACATAACCGCCCACTCATGTTGATTTGGTCTTGTTTTTTTTGTCATATATGGAATCAATTTTGGAAAAAAATGCTCAGTTTTAATCTTTGTTAGGTAGTGATTCGCCATTAGATAAATTTTATCCCATACCCTTTATGACTCAATGGCCTTCCCCCTTTGGTACGCGTACCCCACTTTGAGAAACCCTGGTATAGAACAAATCACAATCAAAGTGTGTGGTGTGTTGTGACAAGTGTG
>DVZN01000528.1:0-12797 GCA_018237365.1 Caria ino melicerta
CAAAAACTTACGGAAATTAGTGGTATAAGTCTATATCTCTTGATTGCGTTGGTTTATAAGTTTGATTTTTTCACAGTTTTAAGAAACAGTAAACCTAAGTATTTGATATAAATTTCAGCCTGATACCTCTACGCGTTCCTCAAAAAAAGGGTCATGACAGGCGGACCGACAACAATGAGATCCTATAAGGTTTCCATTGTTTTCTTTCAAGGTACGGAACCCTAAAAAGTAGTCCATGTCTCTTTTCAGCCCTTTTCTCATCATCAAAAATCACATCGATTTATTGTTCTGAGTTAACGTAAAAGACAGGCAAACAAAAAAATAAATCAACACACATCTAAAACATCGCATCTAAATAAAATATTATTATCCATAGTAATTCCAAAAACGACATGTTTAATTAAACTAAAACTCATCAATTCTTTAAAAATAAAAAATAAAACATTTGAAATTCGAATATTAATTCAAATTTCATTGACTTAAACGCTATTTAATGAAAAAAATTAGTTTTATTGAATTAATACGTGTAGATATAATTGTTTAATATTTTAGGCATCATTAATATCAAATTTGGTTCGAATCATCAATTTCTTTCAATAGCTAATTTAGCTCTTTTCTTGGAAGTGAATATACTATCTTGACTTACAAATATAATCTGATTCCAAAATTATCACTCTTATTGGGCCTAATACCTGCCATGTGCAGACTTCACTGTCTTAATTATAGTGACATTTGTGACCATGTGTTGGTCCAAGCTGCTTTGTAGAAAATATACTGTTGGGCAGCTCGAAAGGCGAGCATAGGCTTACTGTTCACAAACATCGTGAACTTTGATTAGATTTCCGCATCGGCTCGCCCGGTTTAGTACCACCGCTTTACTTATTCCTGCCATCATAGGCTTACTGTTCACTAACATCGTGAACTTTGATTAGATTTCCGCATCGGCTCGCCCTCGTGCAAAAGTAAGCAGGTAAACTTACTTTTGCACGAGGTCTAACATCCCGGCCTCAGGTTGGTAACGCACCATTACCACCTTTGGTGTCTACAAGCGGCGTGAATTTCCTACCATCAGAGAATCCGTCTGCTTGTTTGCCTTCCAATATTATAAAATAATACCCATGAGCTGAAAACAACAGCTTTACCCGACCATTTAAATACAACAGATAGATCAAGACGTCTCAGTTCACAGCAAACTAGTTTACAAGGTATACAACTTCCCCGAGACGATTGAGCGTCCTTTATTTGTCTTGACACTATCGGTGACAATTTCTCTAGTCCTAATGTTAACTCTGGAACATTTAATGAGAATTCCGGACGTCAGAAATAGGATCTGGAGTTCATTATTGCCGTCGCCGGTGGATGATTGAACGTTTAATGAGAATTCCGTTCGTCAAAAATAAGGTGTAAGGTTTATTGCATTTGCCCATGACTTAGATCAGCACTACATAGTGTAAAACAAAGTCTCTTCCGCGTCTGTCTGTCTCTATGTATGCTTAGATCTTTAAAACTATGCAACGGATTTTGATGTGAACTCTAAAATTATCGATATTTCTGTATATTTTGAATTTATATACACATAAACCTTCTTGTTGAATCACTATCCATTAAAAAAAGACTTCATCAAAATCCGTTGCGTATTTTTAAATATCTAAGCATATATTGGGACCGACATGCTCGAAGCGACTTTGTTTTACACTATGTACTACTGTACCCCGCGACTTCGTTCGCGTGGGTCACTTTAAAAAACTACCAGTTTAATCTAGCTTAGTATAGCACTTGTTTCCAATGCGATGACAGACCAGCTTAAACTGGCTCAATGTGCCCTTTTTGCAATTTATGATGGGATAGAAGGATTTTCCCGGAATAAAAAGTATCCTAAATGTTGACTCGGGTTATAAACTACTACTATAGAAGATTTGGTAGAAATCTGTTCAGTAGGTTTGCTATTAGGTATATTCTAAAGCATATATTTTTTATATGCTTTGGAAAAGAATTCTTAAATAAATATCGTCACGCCCATATGTCCTTGAAAGGATTGGCAGAGGTACATACTACACACTAGTATACACCAACGATTAGCCTGACCCAGGAATTGACCCAGGACCTCTCGCATCAAAGTCGAACACCGACACCACTAGACCACAGAAGTGATTAATTTTATTTAGAGGCGAATTCTTTTTTTCATTTATATACGCGGGTCCATGAATCAAAAGCGAGCCCAAATTCCCAAAATTTGGGCATTATATCTAAATATTTATATTCGGCAATATACTTCTGTTTCACAGTGTGTACCTACAAAACCTATAAAGAGAGAAAGCGACAAATTAAATTCGAAAACTTGTAATAAAAATGAAATTTTGGGGACATTATTTGTAACTTCTCGAAGCTGAAACATGAATGCTCCATTTTAGATGTGTTTAAATCTTTCATCTGGTCCTAAGAAAGATAAATCCTCTCCGGTAACAAGATAATTCTGGCCACCATAAATCAAGTATCTCCCTTGTGGATGCGGAGCGGCGACGTTAGCGAAATTCGTTTGCTACTTAGTTAGGGTTGTCATCTGTCATTTTATTACATACATACAAATATATAGATTACTACATCATATAGTATCTAGGAATCTAATTATTCTTCTTATCAGCCTGTGAAAGTCCACTGCTGAACATAGGCAATGCGTCGTCACTCCGCAGTTTAGGTATATTCGCCGCCTGCCTACCCTAATAGGCAATTACGCCCTTTTCAAACAGACGCGGCGGTAACTTCAAAAATATGTCCAGCACTGAAAAAATATGATTATTTCGCTCTAAATTAGTGATTTCCTACAATTGCATCTCTGTTTATAGAGTTTCGCAATACTTGCAATTCCCATTTGACTTGGAGGCCGTGCATCGCGATACGGCTGTGGTACTGGTATTTGTAGATTCGCTGTTGAGAGCGATTTGTCATGGTTTGTCATTTTTATCAGAATTTGGAAACGAAACTATATGAAAATTATTAGAAAATTATTTATGAAATTCGAAATTAGCCCAAATTATATCAAAACCTTGTATTTCTCAATGTCTAATCATTATAATATAGGTATAATGGCGGCAGGAATAGGAAATTCGATATCACCAAAGCGGGCGAGCCTTGCGTTACTTTACAACTTTGGTTAATATCACCGTGCTAGTACATTAAGCCTATGTTCGTCTCTTTCGGGCTGTCTGGCTGAAGGGCATTTGGTCTACTACAAAGGAGCCCGGTCCGACACGGACCAACCTATAAAATAGAATCAAGTTGACAAAAATACTTTTTTTGAATTAGTTAACTATTTTAAAATTTGTAAACCTTGGCCGATTGCGTTTGTAAAATGATCACTAACGGACAAATTACAAAAATTTCTTGCGATAACTTTGTACATTCTTCACGTAAATTTCCGGGGTACCAGAAATTACTGAACGTCTAATGTTATAATACTTACAAACCTGCCTGGGTACTTCCACTTTCATACACAGCGGTTTCGTAGAATTGCTTACATTCTTTCAGGCAAAAACAAGTCTATTTGGTCATGACATTAATATGTAATTATAATAGGCTACTTACTATATTTATGCCAAAAATGCCTATATTTTTGCTAACTCAGAACGTAATCGGATGCATTGTCTCCGGACTAATGGCAACCCTATTCTTAATAAACTTAAAATAGTTAATATCTTAAAATAGTATCTAAGTCAAGATATTAATTATATATAAACTATAATGCAAATATTACCATTTTAATCATTTTAAATTTAAAACGTCAAATTAGGTAATGATAATTAACTCTTTCTACCAATGTGTTGCATGTAAAACTAAGAACACTTAGTTTAGCAAGAGACAAAGAAATATTCGTACATATTTTAAAAATAAATATATCGTCACTCCCATATACCCTCGAAAGGGTAGGCAGAGGTACATTCTAGTATGCACCCACGATGAGCCGACGATATTAGAACCCATGGTGTGACGGGTGGCAAGTCCGTCGCCAATCGGGCACAAATCCAATCCCAGGCAACGGTATCTTATTCAAAAAAACTGAAAAAACTCATTGAGAACATGTTGCCCGAACCAGGAATCAAACCCGGGAGCTCTCACGTCAAAGTCGGACACCGACACCACTCGACCATAGAGGTGATTAACATATTTTACCCTAAAAAGATTCCGAGGCCTTACAATAACACTTTAAAGTAATGTTAGTTCAGTGATACTAGTGTCATTTAAAAAGGCGACGTTATCTTACATATAATATTTATATACCTATATTTGTAAAATATTTTAATTTTATCGGCGTCGGGATGTGACGACTCCATCGCCCGCTATTGGAATTATCTAGTTTCTTGGATAACTAAATAATTCCTCTAGTGCAATCAGTCAATCTTCCGAGTGGTAGTGCCATGCTATGTACACATTATTGTATGTAGTCGTATGGGCTAAGCACACCCGGGGAATGTACCTCTCTCTCACATAAGACGAGTGTGAAATAGCAGCTTGCTGCGTTTCGTCTGCGTTGTGAGAGTCCCGGAAGCCCACTTCTCCATCTCCATTAGGCGGGGGCTTTTAAAAGGTTAGCAATGCAATTATGATGCCCCTGGTGTAGCAGTTGTTCGTGAGCGGTAGTGATCATTTACCATCAGGTGACCTACTTGCTCGTTTGCCTCCCTTTGCTATAAAAATATATAGTATTTAGTAAAAGACAGACGGTAATTAAAATTTTTAATTTGGGGTGGGTGTTGCAATTGTTCATGGGCGGTAGTGATCACTTACCATCAGGTGACCTACATGCTTGTTTGCCTCCTTTTGCTATAAAATAAAATAATCTAGTGTTGGTTCAGGCAAGTAAACCACTTTCGCCTTAGGATTCACCATCTTACTCGAAAGACTTGAAATTACTATACCGATTTTGATTAAACTATCTGTAGTTTGGCCTAACTTAAAAGATGTCAGAATGTGGTCGAGACGAAGTTCGCCAGGACATAATATATCTATTGTCTTATCCCATGAAGTCATATACATTGTAATTAAAGAAGGCTTGTAGTTGCTATTAATATTTTACCGTAATTGACCATCACGTAGGTCGAGTGGTGAACCTAGTCGCTTTACTATGCCGACTATTAATGAGTCGATTCCCGATGGGGGCCGGCATTTGAGTGATGAACAGATGTTCGCATTTTTGGGTTTGGATGTTTATTGAATTTATTCCTGTATTTATATAATATGTATTTCTACAAAGGCCGCGCAGGCGACGTGAGCTACAGCCCAGAGTGTTAGAAAAGTGCTAGTGTCGTTATCGCTTATGAGGAATGTCTTCGTGCGCGAGTAGAGGGCCTCGCAAAATGTATCTTGCCCACGTAAATTTTTGCGCCGCTACTGTATAAATATCATAACAAGTAAAATAATTTGTTTACTGTGGGTTTAGATCAATCCATGTAATTTGTCCATGGGAATTTTTATTTATTAAAAATGTTAAGTCACCTGAATTAAATCCCATAGACTGTTTTAGTTCTTCAGCCTCTTTAGCTTCGCGATTCTCTTTGGCTATTCGTTTTTTCTTTTTCTTTGCTGGTTCATGTGTAAATATTTTGTAAGCAGGTATTTCTCCCTGTTCTATCATTTCCTGTAATAATAGATTGAGACATGAAATTTAACATCCAATAATGGCTTAGTGAAATATTTGCCATTTGCAGTGATTCTGTTATACAACGACTAAACTATTTTTAAGTTATCACTATCTACCTTCAACATAAGGAAAAGAAAGAGATGAGGTGAGTTTAGTGGTGTCAAATAAGTATGTTTTAAAAATTGTATGAATGTTTAGTTTTTACCAGAGAATATAATGTTTAAATCTAAGTGTACTTGCATACTAATTTGACAACATTAAAAATGACCTCTTTATGTTATAAAGTTGAAGGCAGATAGAAATATTTTTTTTAGAAAACATGTAGCAGAATTACCACCATTGTTTCTATTTAAGTTAAAATAGTGTGTTTCTGAATAACAATTTATCAAAGACTCAATTTCAGCCTGACTTTTTCATTGAACTTACTAGCAGCCTATTAGGACGTAATATTGCCTAGTTGGGTGGGTTTAATAAGCAGTCATTTGACCTCCATGTCACCCGATGCCAAGTGACGATGCGGCCGAAGATGGATCACGCCTGCCTAGAAACAGCTTATTCAGTCAGGCCTTAAAGATGGCTAGGTTATAATGTTCAGGAAATACACTCGCAGGCAGTGAATTCCACTCCTTAGCCATTTACATTAGAAAAGACGAACCAATCAATATTTTGTCAATAATGAGAACACCTTTTTTTTGTTTAATGAACTGCCATCAGTCTGAAAGGATTTTATCAGTTGATTGGATTTGGTCAATTCGAGATTTGGCCAATGCCACTGCTCCCTGAATTATACAATGTGGTCTCTTTTCATTAGCTTTACCACATTTGAAATGTCCTTTAACTCCTTCACAACAGGGTTTCAATGACGAGCCAGATGCTCAACATATTTGTATTATGCATTATAATTTTTAATCTTTGATAGTTTGTGCATTCAAATTCTTATAACAACACCGTAAACGTTGATGAATATATAGTTAAAATATAGCTATATCTGATGACTACATTTGATAAGGAAAACTTTTTGTTTTAACCAAAAATTTAAATGCTAGAATGTATAAATTGCTTACAGTAAGAATTCCTCGAAGTCTGTCTTCATGTTCAGATCTAGCAAACTGTACTCTATCAACAATTATATCCATATCTCCTTTCCCAGATAAATACGCATTTTTGAGATCATTTCTCTCATCTTGTGATCCTGTAAAATTATAATTACAATTATTATTTAACATAAACAAAATTAAACTAGTTATTTTAATGTTTTTTTTTTAAATTTAAATATGTCAATAATTACCAGTCTTATTGCTTTGTGTCTACACTAAAGGCGGTGATACAATACATTATTTTAAATGGGACCTTTAAAGTCTATAACTACTGTGAGACAAAAGCCCCAGTTTAGTGCTCTTTGTTGATTACAGATTTGGGTGCCAAACGCAGTGTTAGGTGCTATACAAAAAGATAGTTATATGCACAAGAGATAAACACATGATTAATTACCAATAAATACCAATTAATTACCAATGAAATAAATATGGTTTTAAAACTTAATTATTTTACCCTATCTTGGTCCAAGCTCTTTTGTAGAAAAAGACCAACAGCCTCCCTGCCAGACAGTTTGTGCAATAGGCGTGCATAATTTTACTGTCACTTAAACTAAGCAGTAGAGTTTCACAGCAAATTGCCTGGATTGGTTCCACACACCTGCCTATTCCTACTACCATAACATCAGTGCTTGGCATGTTCCAGTTTGGAGGTTAATAAAGTAGGTGAACTTACTTTTACATGAGACCTAACATCCCAGGTTGGCAATACAGCATTTACTTTTGAATCTATAGGTGGTGTGTATTTCTTACCATTGGATAATCTATTTGCTTGTTTGCCCTTCAATAGCATTAAAAAATGTGGAAGCAGTGTAGAATAGTTTGTATGAAGTTATAGTTTTCCTTTAATTCTCATGACCTATCTAATAATGAAACTTGCATGCAAATACTTTGTAGTAGGTACGAGGTAACACCCGCAACTTGGACTGCATAGCTGTTTGAAAGACTTCATGTTTTATAGAATGGAACTGGCATATATGTATGAAGAGAGTAATGAATGTGGAGGAAGTTAGGCAAGTATACAGGATTTGTGACACTTGGCACTCCATACTCTCTGCCTAGAATGGAATCCTATTTTTTTTTAAATAAGGGTAAGCGAAGTTACTCTTTGTAATTAGAGTTGCATCTATAGGTCTAATTTTGGTGATTAACAGGAACAAACAGATGTAACAAAAAAGTTAAAATTGCCTTGTTATTTATATCATTTATATTCTCATCTACACTGACTAAAGTCATTATTTTGATATTAGATCCTACTAAATAAATGTGACAGTTTGTGAGTGTTGATGGATGTTTGTCACTCTTTCATACAAAAGATTATGAAAAAATTACAAAATATGAAACCCGTAACAATAAATTCCGAATTAGTGGGAATAGATGAGTGAGAAAAGTGGTTGGAACGGTAATGTGGGCGGGGTATGCGCTCCAAAAAAAGTATGATCAAACACTTATCCTTTAAGAAAATCACACTTATTTTAGTTACTTCCGTTTTGTATTGTACCTTACCAAAAACATGTCTTAAAATTGCTAACATAATTACTTGTACAAAGAAAAGTTGTTTAGTACACAAAAACTACTGAACAGATTTAGATTTAACTTAACAGTAATATAGTATATACATCAGAATAACACATAGGCTATAATTAATATACATTTTGTATAATTTGGACATAATATAACAATAAACATCCAACATGTCATTTTTCTTTTGACCATGCGGATGAAGACATAGGTAACAGCTACTTTGATATAATACACTTCAAATTTATTTATTTGTATGTATAAAATAATAGTACATAGTGTAAAATAAAGTTGCTTTGCATCTCTCTGTCCCTATATATGCTTAGATCTTTAAAAGTATGCAATGGATTTTAATGCGGTTTTTTTAATAGAGTGATTCAAGAGGAAAGTTTATATGTACAATAAATGCATAAAATGAAGAAACACTTATAATTTTAGTGGTTTCTAATGTGATGTCTGTGAGAGACATTCTATAGTATATTAGTAGAGTCGCTCAGGTACATATAATTACCAATGTATTCTTTCTCATAGGCTTTAATGTCTTCTTCTGTTATTTTCTTGAATAGTATTCTCCAATATATGTTCCAATCTTTATCTTTAATAGTATCGTATTCTTCCTCATCTACAGTTTTTGTTTCATCATATAAAGCTCTTTTGTCCTTATCACTTAGAATAGTATGGATGCTGCCAAGAACTTTGAATTTTTCAGTAGCCTCTAGTTTTTCGTCCTCGTTAACTCTGTCTGGGTGAACTTTCAAGGATAGTTTGTGATATGCTTTTTTAACTGAAATGCAAAATAAAACAAGGTGCATTACTATTTCAAGCCATTGGAAAAAGTAAATAGTTTCTATATCACAACACTCTAGGTAAATCATAGGTAATTTTACACAAATTAGTTAATCGCTAGGATAATGCACCAACAGCGTCTATGCAAACAACACACGCCCATAACGCAAACTCCCACAGCACAGACGCAAACACATGTGCTCACTCACAAATACACACATACACACGTACACACACACATACACCCACCAACACACAAACATAGAAATACAAACGCACATAATACTCACATAAACACATGGTTGCACCCAAGCTCGGATTTGCATATAAATGTTGGTTTTTATACAAATTTTTTATAGTATTTGGTCAGATTGTACATAAATGGACGCAACTTTTTCATAAATTTTATATTTAGTTTTTTAATCACACAATATTTAATGGATTATTTGTAGTTAAATAATAATTCAGTAGGAAAGTGGATTACAGCAACATGCATACATACATACATCTTTATAATCCAACTGTTTTATAATAAACTGTGGAAAAGTGAATACTGGACGTTGAAGATATTTAAAAAATATATTGAGAAAAGTCAAAGATAGGTACTAAAAATATTTATAAGTGTTACAGGCCGTCCGTCTAACCATCCGTCTGTTTGTCTGGATTTTTGTGTCTGACTGTCTCAATTTGCATGCATAATTAGGTTGTACCATATATGGAGGCAAGTTTTTTGTAAAGTTTGTTTTTCTCAATTCTGTTCCGGATTGTTCCAGCTGACTTCCAATATTTCAAGGCAGATGAAAATAGAGTTATAAGTAGTCGAGTTGTAAGTAATTTTGTTCAAAATATAAGTAGCTTACTTACTAAGAGCTGCTTTTAATAAAATAAATGAATTGTATGCAAAGCCGGTGAGAGTCGCTAGTACCTAATAATCACAAACATTAATGATCCGAGCTCTATCCATAAGGCGAATGTCTGATATTTATATTCTTTCCTTGGTTACTATCAAGATGAAAATAAAGAACTATTATTATTAATCGCCTCTGTGGTTCAGTGGTATCGATTGTACGACTTTAGCCGGACGCGGGTTCGATTCCCGGGTCCGGCTATTTATTTTCAGTTTTTCTGAAAAGCATAACGTTCCCTAGGATTAGATTTGTGCCAGATTGGCTAAGAACTTGCCACCAGTCATATCATGGGACCAAATATCGTCGGCTAATCGTGGGTGCATATTAGTATATCTGCCTATCATTTTGAAAATAATATGGGCGTGACGATATTTTTTTGTTTATTTATTTTATTAATTCATAGTATTTTTAAATTATAAATATTAATTAAATTATAACTTAAATTACAACTTCTACTTACCTTCTTTTTCTGTGGCATTTTCGGAAATTTGTAACACTTCATACAAATTTGTACAATCATAATACTTTTTACATAAATCTAATAAACCCATCTTGATGATAATATGAAAAATTCATACAATTTCAGGTGATTTGTAAATTGTAATAAATTATTAAGTTTTTTGTATTCCGAAAATCAATAAAAAGTGGCGGCAAACATCTGACAGCTGACTGCTGTTAAATGTCATTGAATTCGTTGGCAACTACTACTTCCTCTTATTTGGCGAAATTACATTGCCCCAAGCAGTGGTCAGAAGCCATTACTTCCTCTTATCTTTTGTTATGACAATGATGTTGTACATATTGCCAGTAAAATGATTTCTAATAATTCCCAGTATTTATTAAAAAATAAAATAAACACAAATCGGTAAAACAATTATTACTGTAAACAGTGCAAAATGTTTTAAAGTATTTATGTGTATTAAAGAATATACAAAAAAGAATATGTATTCAAATAAAAAGCTAGATACAAATGAATAGAAAAATAAGGAGAGAATAGGAAAAGGCTTTAGTCTGGAGGATAATTATGTCAAGGGGCAGTCTTCTATAGTAAGGTGCTGACGAGTCGTCGCGCTTATATAGGGTCATGGTTATTTGCCTTAAGACTTATAAGACTGAATTACGGACAAAGCATATTTTTTTATTTTACTTTTTATCGTGGTACCCATTGTAGACATAAATTATAAAAATCACTTGTACTTTTCCACAACTTTTATTGTTTTAGCTAACCGGTTTCACCTATATAAGCATCTTCAGGGCAATCTCATCTTAAGACAAAACTTTTACAATTTAACAGAACTCAAATGGGACATGGGATTGCCATGATGATGCTTTAGTGAAACCGGTTCGCTAAAACAATAAAAGAAGTTGTGGAAAAGTATAAGTGATTTTTATAAAACATATGGCGTTTTAAAATAGTTCTAGATTTAATTTGAGTGAATGAGCTATTAATGTGTAAGAGACCAGGGCGTCGTAAGAAAGCTTAGAACTGACAAGTCTTATACATCTCCATCCTGGTCATTAGAGGGAGTTGTAAAAAAAGAACTGAACGCAGACTCGCATCTCTAACCCAACCTAGGTTAGAGATGCAAGTGATTTTTTTTGAGACATCGGCTGTCATATTGAGACGCTCATTTATCGTGATACATATATACATAAATATCTTCACACCAGGTCCTTGCAGAGTAGACGAAAATATCGAGTGCTGTGGCACGTCCTACATATTTGCCCAGCTCCATCCACATTCATATACCAAGTTATTTCTGGACCATTAGGTTTACGTAATATTAGAATGTCCTTTTTGGTGTTTTTGGGAAATAGCGCCTGCGTTTTACTCGCCAGCTAGCTTTAAACGCTAGCTAGTCGGGGAAAATAGCCAGATCGGCTTGCTTGGTAAATTTACAGATCGCAACCGTGAGAGGGGCCGCATCGTCTGTATATCATCCGTATATTGTGAGTAAAAAGTAGGCTATACGCTCTTACAAAAATTCAGCCATAAAGGTGCGTTCTGCTAAAAGAGCTTTCTCTACCATTACATGGAAGCTGTGGACTTTGAAGAAGGAGATTTACATCTTGACTACGCAGTATGCGTAGGAGCGTCTAGTTATAGATTAGCTTTTAATACTTTCCGGCCTTGTGTGAGTTTGTGTACTCATGGTATAATACCAAACGTCACAAATCACAATTCCTCAAATGGTTCCTCAATCCTCAGTCTTCTTAAATCTTCAGTTAGAATATTTAAGAAGACTGAGGAACCATTTTGTGAAGACTACAGCCCAATATGCAGTTGGTTTTGTCTCGTTAAGCCCCAGAAGAGGGAGAGTAACGATATATTGACGGTTATTTATAATAGTTTGTAGGGAGAACAAAGGTGCGCAGAAAAAAGGTGTTAGATTGCAAGTACCACGCTTCTTCTGACCGAGAGTTTGGAAAGGGCATGGGTGGTGGAGGGTTCACTGTCGGTCTTCAGAAAATTCTTCCAAGCATTGGGAAATCACCTCACTAACACCTCATCATGTTAAGTCTTGTATAGTTTTTTAATAATTAATTAGTTAATATGTACTTAACGAAATCAACTTTTTCGCTGACCTGATGAGTACCAGATAGTACGAAACGTTTTTAATCACTATTTGTACTTACATTAAATTTAAGAACCAGAACCTGAGAACACTGTGTGATGTGTTTTTTCCGATCAAAATTCCAGATAAGTAGTATTCAATGTAAATTTTCTAAAACATTGGACATGTAGGTACTTCCCTAGATTTTAAGCCCTGTTTTAATAATTTTAAAAAATAAATATCGTCACGCCCATATGTCCTCGAAAGGGTAGGCAGAGGTATATACTACATACTAGTA
>DVZN01000529.1:0-12795 GCA_018237365.1 Caria ino melicerta
AACATGCGACGCCGCACAGCTTACAATAGCTTACTATAGCAAAAAGTGTCGTGACAACTTTTCGTAAGAATTTTTTCTGTCTAGCCCCCTTTCACAACGCGCGATGAGGAACTTCGTTCCAACATTCTTGAGTGGGTGAAATAGGGGATTTATTTTTGTAGGGGGTAAAAATTGTATTGAATATGCGATGTTGCTATTGATTTCACCATGAACATGCAGAATAAGATGCGAGTATTCGTCTAGCAGCCAGCTAGTCACGAAATAAACGATATATTGTATGAAAATGTCGGACCCATTCGAGCAACATATCGTTACACCCGTATCATGTAACAATTAATAAATAATCGTACGTTTTATTTATCGTTACGACTGTTTCCGGTACATTAGTTCTCGAGCTCCCGTTGCAGAGCTTTATGGGTGAGGAAAAATCAGAGCGTTATTGCCGAACGACTGATCAGGACAAGTTATTCACTTGAAGGCTTTCGCGGAGTTATTTATAAATTTCGTATATCACAGAGAAGGTTATACAATACTTATTCCTGTTGCCATATTTTATAATATTGGAAGCCAAACAAGCAGACGAATTTTCTGATGGTGACCAATATACGCTGCCTGTATACACGCCAAAGGTGATAATGACGCATGGACAACTAGAAGCTTCGTGCAGTAGTGAGTTTACTTGCTTTACCCTCCATACAGAGACACGTGAACGGCAAGACTGACGTCATGCCGCCAGGAAAAAGTAAATCGTTGATTCCAATGCTGAATTAAATTCTTTTTTATAAAATGAGCAAGCAATACGAGCTGACGGCCTGCCTGATGGGAAGTGGCCACCGTCGCCCGTAGGCATTTGTAACTGATGCGTTGCCGAAATTTAGGGAATCTACGTACTACATTTACATTTACACTACGTAAAAATAATTTACAATCTATATAAATAAAAATGAATCCCCGAAATGAATGTACGCCCATAACTTCTTCTATTTAATTTTTATCTTGTTATGTTCGTTTTTGTCAGGAGAAGGTTTATGGAAGGTAATTGAGTGGGAAAAAAGTTTACGTTTTATCCTTCTCCATCCGATTACAATAAAATTATCCCCAGACATCGGGCATGATTAACAGACTCAGCAAAAGGAATGGACCGTCTCGCTGGCTAAGTGGTAATCGTAGTTGTCTTACAACGTCGATGAATAGCGAGGTTCGAGTTCGATTCCCGAGAGCGGCTGGCGTTTGTGTGATAAACATACACATTCGCATTTCTGGGTCTAGGTTTTTATTAAACTTATTCTGGTATTTATATATGTATATATCTTTGACTAGCACCCATAACACAAGCAAATAGTTTGCTTACTTTAGGGTTAGATTAATATGTGGAATTAGTCAAAAAAATATTTTGCATAAGTGAAGTTGAAAGCAATAACAAATTGTGATATAGACTACGTCTTATCAAAAGAAATAATAATTCAAACAATGATGGGTGAGCGAAGCCGCCGCCGGGACGAAAAGTATAAAAACATAATATATATTTATTACATGCCTTGTAGCTAAATTTATTTTTGGTATTGCCAGTGGGTAGATCAGACCTATTTCATTGCTCTGTCCGTCCGATTTGAAAAGTTTTGATAAAATATTTGTGTTCTCCAATCTTGTTTGATTTTTAGTTTAAATTGAATGTTTAATATGGCCTTTGTTTAAAACAGTATTGAGATTAAACATTTACTTAGCTTGAACGTTAATTCCAACCGAATAAACTCGGGCTACAATGCTGTGGGACAAATTTGCTTAAACTTTCCCATTGTTTAATTATTTTGTAAAGATTAGATTTAAAGTAAAGTTAATTCTAAATGAAAAGTGATTGGTCACTACTAAATACAGTAACTAATACAATTTGTTAAATTTTACACAAAAATTGGTAGAAATAAGTACGACAAATGTCAGAATTTGTCGCGTTTAGATGAAAGTATATATTTTAGTCACTAGCTGTTGTCCGTTGTCCGTGGCTTCGCAATCGTTTTTTTGTTGTAAAAACACAAATATAGATTTGACATCCACATCATGAGTCCCATAAACAAACTCATCTCGACCTTTAGAATTGGACTCAACTTCACTTGCCCATGCCAACCCACAAAAATGGTCTCTTGTCAAAGGTTGTGAGGTTTAAATTTTCACATGCACTTATTAAAAAGTTGTTATTTTAATATTACAAACAGACACTTCCATTTTATTTATTTGTGTAGATAAAAATAGTTTCTCCACGATATCATGAGTACAAACTCTCACAGCACATGCTTGATTAATTTGATTCTGGTAAAACTCTTAGCAAAACACTCAAAGACTTGAAATAAGTAGCGTCAAAGTCGAAAGCGTCTAGAAAACATCGTCTAAAGTAGTATTATGTTCAGGATACAAAGCTCAAAAGTATAAGTTTCAAGTTTTTGCAAGCTTATTACTTAATATTAAAAAAGTTTTGAATTCTTTGAGCTTTTTGTAAACTTTGGAAGTGCAAGAAATTAACTTGCTTATTTCGGTTGAAAAAAGAACTAACTGCCTTTTATGTACTCACATCTTTTATAATACTAGCAGATCTGGCGAACTCTGTACCGCCGGAAAATTAATCTTGTAACTGAATGTTAGTGGAAGAAATCAATGAGTTAATGACCGTTGTATTTTATTTCTGTACGTCTACGATGAGTTTACAATCGTGAAACTCGCTAGCGTCTCTGTAAACTATTGGCTTTATTTGTATGAGAAATTTAGTTCTTTTCGTTACCAATACATATTCTCGTTCTGCTGTACATATTCTCGTAACAATAATTCACTAACACGCTAGCGATTTTCTCGATTGTAAACTCATGGTAAACACACTGAAATAAGTATTGTAAAAAACTTGCATGCCATAATATGTTTAAGTAGGAAGGGCCAAAACTAGATTATAAGGACCAAATTTGAATTTGAAGCATGAAACAATTGCAAAGTGATAAATGAAAAAAGTTTTTTTTTATAATTTGTTAAAAAAATGTAATAAAAAATTTGAACAGTATTACTTTTCTTTAAAAAAATGTAAAAATACAATTTTGTGTAAGTGAGAAAAAATGTTAAGAGAGAACAGTTTTACGGTGCCTGTAGGGTTTTGTAGGGTTTGCACAAGATTTTATATTTCCATAGTCCCACGTCAACACCTCTTAAGCATCAGAGGTGTGGCGAGAATGTAACGACGTCGTTTTTAAATTTCGAAATGCATAAAAGTGAGGATTATGGCACGGACTATTGCTAGTTTTAAATAATTTGGTTTAGCCGTTCCGACCGCCCAGTGCACATTTAGCCCTGCATCGCCGATTGAAACAACGATTTTCTTTAGAATTTCTTTACCTTTGTGTCACTCGAGAACAATAGCAACACGCGGCTACAAGGGCTGCCGGCTTAATGTACCGCAGCAGTACTCAACGGGTAAGTTAATTGTACAGGAACAGGCTAGACACTTTACTTTCTCTACAACTAACCTATAAATAAAGTACGATTGCCAACGACAACTAATAATTAAAATGACAAAATGGAAAACAGTTATCCTTGAGTGTATTGACTGTAAAGTATTTGTAAAGTTAGCAACGCACCGACAACCGGGAGATCTGCTTCCATGTGTAGTGTTGGGCAAACCTTAACGATCATTAACTCAGCAAGTGCAACGAAATAAATTTATTCAAAAAATTATTAAATTTAATTATCTGTTTAGGTGACATAATCAAAACATATAATTGTAACATCCTTCTGTAATTTCTGGAATATATTTTTGTTGATGTTATAAAATAACTTTTAAAGTCAAACAATTAATGTTTTCATTTATTTGAAACAAACAATTGGTTCCTATCCTACAACAAACTATTAGTTCCTATGCTAAAACTACTGCACTGATATGAACACTTTTTTCACAGAAAATTATATTCGTAAGCAGTCAAATAGGCTTGGTAATATTAAACTCGTTTGAGCAGAAGCGGGTGTTTGACAAAGGCGTGGGAACCATCGGAGATAGATATTATTACAACGCCAGTAGACGCCGCACAAGTTCATTACCAAATAGCAGCAGAATATTCACCGTTCAATAATATATGATTAATATAATCAAATCCCAATCATCGCAATAGTTTGTGAAGAGTTCTTTGGATATTTGTTACTCCATCATGTCGCAATGACCTAATGGATTTGCATAAAATTTGGCATACGAGTAGAGCGTTCCCTGGATCAGCATATAGAATAATTTTATATAATACTAGCTGGTGCCCGCGGCTTTGCAAGCGTTTTTATTTTCAACAAACTCTTTTCGAATCCATTTGACTCAACTTCAATCTACTCCACCCCACCCAATCTCATGCAATTCCGCCTTATTTGCCACTCTTCACCCCTCTTATCCATTCCCCAACCACCCCACCAATCACCACCAATCCCCTCTCTCAGAGGAACTCCTAAATTAAACGGAAATGGTGCCCAGCCTTTCCATCAATACCCAACACTCCCCACAGTCGCCACCAGTTAAAGAACCTATTTTTAGAAGTCTTCACTATTTTTTTTTAAATATCTTCAAAGTACAGAATTCACTCTTCTACACTTTAATATACTATAAAGCTTTTATATATATGAATAGATCAAAAAATTATTATTTACTCTCTAAGCAGTTTCGCGTTGTAATGGTTACGGATGGGACGGACCAATTTTTCAACATACACGCTTAACTTTTTAGTGTTACACGTGCGCAGTCTATCGCTTCTGCGAATGTATAATGTCAATGTCATCTTTTTGTTGTGGAATCTGTAACTTGTAGGTACACCAGTTTTTCGTGCAGTCTTTGAGCCAGTAAGAAATTTTAAACAGATTAAATGCCAACAATTGGTGTCTATTTTTACAGGTCATATCGTTTTTCATACACGGTATCTAGGAGTATTCTTTATCTTATTACGGAAAATATCAATAATAACGATAGGAATAGAAAGCTAACAGTTAATGCCTGCGACGTACACAACGAATTCCTCTCCTTAGCCGTTCGCATTAGAAAATATGTACTAAATCGCTTCCATAAAGTGCAGGTCTACCGGCTACCCTCAATTCCAGACCTAAATAAATTCAGTCTAACATATTAACTACGGATATCCATCGGCGGCTCCGCGCACCCATAGTTTGGATACCACCAAACTGATTTTGACAAAACAAAGCTTAATTTAGGTACTCAAAAATAACTATTTTATATAGTAGTGAAGTAATTAATAAAATTGATCAAGGCATTTTTGAGTTTATCCATTACAAACCAAAAACCAAAATCGTGTTATTCCTGTCTATAATATGAGTGTAGATGTTTGGTAAGTGTAGACGGGAGTCCCACGCACAGGCCGCATAGTAGGGGAGCCCAGGATGCTAACTGTGCAGTCACTCGAGCGTCATGGGGACTTGTGGGATTTTGCCAATTAGGTGATGGAGGAATAAAAAGGTCATGTGACATTTTTATTTTTAGGGGGGAGGGGAGCATCTAAAACCTAAAAACAATCACAGTGTCTTAATCTTATGTGAGCGCATCTGATGTCAATACTCTATTTCCCTTATTTGTCTCCAATGACTAAAATATGTCAAACTGACAGTTTGCCGTAATGGCTGATGAAAAAATGTGACTTGTATTTTGAAAGTTTATGACTCTCTCACTCTCAAACGGCATGTTGAAATTGTCAGATTTTTTAAATATCCACTTATTGGCATGCAATAAACCCACTGTGCCTTAATCTGACGTGCTCGAGTATTTTAAACCATTCTTTTCTTTAAGACAGATTACCCTACAGGCGGGGCTCTATATAAAGATTATTTAAATGATGGAGGTGTTTAATGAAAGTACAAGGTATCTCTCATATCTTCATCTGACGCGCTCGGGTAACTACAAAAATCCCCTCTTGGGCTCCCCTACTATAATGGAACATATTCTATGTCGCAGTATCGTTAGATACGCATATACGTAGGAACAATCTTATATTAACTTTATTGTACTTGGTTTACAATGGCAGTTAGCTTCAGTCGACTGCTTCTATATCTTGATTATACTTCTTATCGTATGCCTGCAATAGATAAGCACAATAAAAAAAATAGTCAGAAAAGTTTCGGGGGACCTCAAAACGTCAAGATTTGGTGAAAATTCGATTTTAAAAAATCGGGTTGAGAACAATATCTTCCTGAGTTTTCAAAATTTTCAATTTTCTTAGTGGGAAGTTGAAAAACATTTAAAAAAATTAAAATTCGACTCGAAATGGCTTAAATATTTCTATGGTGTGTATTGTTGATTTTCATGAGAAAGCAAACAACCCTCTTAATTTGGTCTTAGATCAATTCGTGAAAAATGTCCAATAACTGACTCACTACACTAACTCGTACTCGCAACATTCTGTACACTCGTAAACACAAGTAAACATTTATTTCGCGTTGACAATTTGTAATTATATTTATGTTTAAATAATATTGCTTTAAGTCGGTTCGATTTGCTTCTTAAACAAAACACATTTATAAATTGTTATATACAATGTGCGATAGATGTCGCTTTATAAGCCGAAACTTAGCGACCATACACGTTGTGTAGCTTTTGAAAAAAATTACAATAACCATTACTAAATTTTAACGACGTAGGCAACCTGTTATCATTACAAAATTTGTTTTGGTCCCTATCCTCTCTCTCTCTCTCTCTCTCTCTCTCTCTCTTACTTATGAACATAGAAATCTCTTTTTTTAGCAAAAGAAAACTTGCTCTTTTGCATTTATGGCCATTGCAAACAAATTTTGTAAAAATATTTTATTTAATTTCAATTATAATCAATTTTCAATAATAATATAAATGGATCTGATGTTGAAGCTATTTAATTGTAAAAAAAATATGCACGCCTAACTGGCTAATGTGACAAGCTCTATTATTATTCATTTGTACCACCACATGTACTCATCGTATCGTTATGCGGCCACACTAGTAAAAATACACGTTGATATCACGCGTCAGATCCGATACGCTCAAATGATACAAATGAGAAAGCAGGCCAGTGGGCCGGCTCGGTACGCACCGCCTTGGCGACACGGGCGAGCGCGTCGGCGGTGGCGCGGCCGGTCTGGTCCAGCATGGCGCGCAGCACGCCCGCCTCCCGCTGCAGCAGCACGTGCGGGTGCTCGAACTCCACCATCTCTCCCGCGTCCATCACTAGCACCTGCGCGACGATTACATTACTTACAACAAATATTAATGTCATCACGCCCATTATCCTCCGAGGGTTGGGCAGAGGTACATACTGGTATATACCCAAGATTAGCCGACGATATTAGGTCCCATATTGTGACGGGTCACACATACACATACGCACGCGCGCTTCGCCCACGCGCCCACGCACGCACGCATGCACGCACGCACACATGCATGCATGCACGCCTATTTCCCAAATTTTGAAATCTGACATTGTCCCTTTACATAAACGATAGGCTGCGCGTGTGTAATACTACAAAGTTACGCGTTTGTGTTGTAGTGTTGGCCTGTCAACTTCACAAGTTACAGCGTGAGACTTTATAATATGAATTTATTTCACAAAAAAAAAAATACAAATTACATGGTATACCACTTAATCTATAAAGAGGCATAATTGTAATTCTCTATTGACGCGCAGTACCTACACTAAGCGATTGGCTTGTGTTGTAGGTACTGACTCCTCTTTCATATTAATACAGTTTTTATAGTTACACAGATAACTAATATATTTGTAGTTTATATAATAGGTAAGTATCTCGACAGTAAATGATCAAAGTTTAAAATAAGGCACTCACTTTATCAGAATCCATGACAGTGTGGAGTCGATGTGCTATCGTTAGGACGGTGCAGTCGGCGAACTTGGTTCGTATTGTTGCTTGGATTAACGCATCAGTCCTGTTAAAAATGTAATATTTTATTTAATATAATAATTGTCTGTGGTCGAGAGTAGCCGGGCTCCGACTTTGACGCATGAGGTCCCGGACCCGATTCCCGGTTCGGGCAAATTGTTCCATGATTTGTTTTCAGTTTATCTTAGCACGGTAACTTGAGATTAGAATTGTGCCCAATATGGTGGTGGACTTAGAGGTGTCACATCACGGGACCTAATAACGTCGTCTAATAGTGGGTGTATATGCATTTTTTTTATAATATTGGAAAGCAAACAAGTAGATGGATTCCCTGATGGTAAAAGATTCATGTCTCCTACAGACAACAAGAGTGGTAATAGTGCGTTGCCAACTTGACGCCGGGATGTCAGACTGCGTGTGAAATTAATTTTACCAGTTACTTTACCCTTCAAACTGGAACACGTCAGTGCTTGTCATTGAAGAGTTCCAGTGTGGAGGATAAAGTAGCCGCAGCAGTGCGGCGGTAATAATAAATAAGATGGTGGTACCAAACCGAGGGAGCCGCTATGAAACCCTACCACCTAGTCAAAGTAGTAGTGTTAGTAGCAGGTAAGCCTATGCTCACCTTTTACGAGCTGCTTGGCACGAAGGCAGATGGTCTATTCTGCAGAGGAGCCCGGACCATCACATATCTGCTTAACTGCCTTTAGGGATATGGGCGTTATGGTACTCATTCTAATTTTTTTTATAAATGGTTTGGGTTTATTTGTTTACTAAACAACAAACATTGTTAAATACGCAAAACTAAATTCGCATTAAGTTTCGATTTTGATGAAATCTGGTATGGAAATAAATTAGACCTGGGAACCAAGGTCTAATTTATCTTTATATCAACCAACTCCATAGTAACATTAGCTTGTAATGGGTCCCCATTTAATATTGTGTGGTGGGTACTGACTGCGGGTCGACGTCGGTGGTGGCCTTATCGAGCACAAGCAGCGATCATCGTCGCCGTTTTGCCGAAAATGGTTCCCATAGCAATATTAGGTTGTAACACAGGGTCCTATTTTGTATTGTACGTGGGGTGGTGGGTACGGACTGCGGGTCGACGTTGGCGGTGGCCTCGTCGAGCACGAGCAGGCGGTTGCGGCGCACGATTGCGCGCGCCAGGCACACGAGCTGGCGCTGGCCCACCGACAGGTTGCCGCCGCCCTCCGACATGCGCGAGCTCAGCCCCGCCGCCAGCTCCGACACCACCTCCTTCAGCTCCACCTGCCACCACACGCCACACACCACTATTATATTGAAAGTTAAACAAAGCAGACGGATTCCCTGATTATGCAAAAATTTCATGCAGCTTATAGACACCAAAGATGTTAACGATGCGTTGCCAACCTGAGACCGGGATGAAGTTTACTAGCTTTCTTACCCTCCAAACTGGAACACACCAACGAAAAGGTCAAGGTGTTAATGACAAGTAAACCTTTAATTTAAACTACATTGATATTACTTAGTTGAATGATTCTCTCAAAATTTCTCTGAGAGAAAAGACATTAACATGGTTCGATTCACTCATTAAATGGTCAAAACGTCATACCCAAATGTGACGATATAAGACAATATATTTACATAAATACTATATTCTAACAAGTGTGTAATGAAATAACAAGTCGAATTTAAATACTTGTATGAAAAACATTAATTTCATTTTAATTATTATTTACTGTATGATCTTTTATCATTATGAAATGTTTTGTAGTACATGGAAGTTTAAGTAAAATTATTATCTTATATAATCATTGTTTTACGTATAATCAAAAAAATCAAAATAAAAAATCATTTATTTATTTTATCAGTTACAAATTCTATAATATCTCTATAACCTCCTTATAGACAAAGATACCTGTGCCAGGAGGCTACATTCTTCCATACAATTTATTTATTATTAATATAATTATTAGTAGGTCCATAAAAATTATTATTCTTTTAAATATAGTAAAGTTAATTTTAATATTATATTTATTATATAATCAATTGGTAATATTATTTTTGTATAAAAATAGAACGCCTTAAATGATTACTTTGCAACTTTCCGTAAATATACAAACCTCTTCTAGTGCCCGCCATAATACTTGATCTGGGTATTCGTCGAAGGGGTCAAGGTTGTGCCTCATGGTCCCGGAGAACAGCACCGGCTCCTGCGGGATGATGGAGATGCGACTGCGCAGCTCGTGCAGACCCATCGACGAGGTCTCCCGACCGTCGATTATAATGTCGCCCTCTATCGTCGCTAGTCTGAAACCAAACAGACGTTTGGAAAATCCAAAGTGCACAATTCAAATTCGTTCTATTCGATTCACTTTCATCGTTTTAAACACAAATACTGACAGACTAAATTAAATAAGTGTAATTCAATTATTTTATCGTTCCTATCCTAAGACGTTTTAAATAGACTTGATACGTTATAGGCGCTCTACTTTGTCTAGAAAAAAAGCCGAGTTTCTCTGTCAAAATATTTCAGTATGTAAAAATTTTGAAATTATTATACAGCCGTCGTAAGAAACATTTCAGGCGTAGGTATTAACATCAGCCTATTACAGTCCACTGCTGGACGAAGGCCTCCCCCAGAAGGGGGGTTTTGACCATAGTCACCAAGCTAGGCAGGCGGGTTGGTGACCGCAGTATAATGCTTGTTAAGGACTGTGTTGTCTCCGGGAGGCGCTATTGCCCATCTCCCGAAAATACCCTTAATCGCCTTTTACAATACCCACGGGCAGACATGGGGTGGTGAAATTCTACTCTGCCGAACACCACACGGCTAGGCGTAGGTATTAAAAATATACAATCTTTTACTTATTTTATGCTATAATCATAAATATGAATCACATAATAAAATTATACACTTTTTAATATTAATTTGTAGGCGGATAACGTAGCTATAGTTTTATTACATATCATAGTTCCTGCCACACTAAATTATTTAAAAAAAGGCAGAATAATTTAGTAAATTAATTTCCAAAAGCCTAGTTAATGTTGGGTCAAGGTTACGGTATCCTTATATTCGATACTAATACGGTATTTACGTATATAAGTAGAAGTATTTTTATTTTACCTGAATAGAGCATTAATGAGAGAGGACTTCCCAGCGCCAGTTCTGCCGACAATGCCCACTTTCTCCTTGGGCAGAATTTGAAGAGTCAAGTCTTTGAGCACAGGCGGTTCGCTGGGCACGTAGTACAAGAATACGTGTTTGAACTCAAGTCTCCCGGCTTCGGGCCAAGTTGTCGGCGGCTTCTTATCTGGCTCGGATTCCAGAGGTGGTTCTGATTCTATGTTCGAATACTCATCTATTCTGTAACAAAATAAATTTAGTTAATTGCTTATTAGTAACTGACGAGCCTAGGAGACATGTTGGTCCCCCCTTCTTCGCAGAATAGACGAAGTGCCTTTCTGCCAGGCAGTTCGTAAAGTTCGAGACTAGGTTTACTGTTACTCACACGGTGTGACCTAACTAGGTGGTAGAATTAGAGCGGCTCGTCCGGACTGGTACCACCACTCTGTTTATTCCAAGCAAACGTCAGTGCTTGCCGTTGACGTGTTCCGATTTGGAGGGTAAGGTAGCCGGTAAACTTACTATTGCACGAGGCCTAACATATCAGGTTGACAACACATCATTGCCACTTTTGATATCTATAGGCAGCGACTTGTTTGCCTTCCAATATGATTAAAAACAGAAGTTTTTCGGAAATGTCTGCCAGTCAAAAAAATTGGTGACACACCGACTGCAACACCATCTACCGCGTTTAAATTGTTTAGGATGTCCAAGCAGGCACAATACCAGTTCATATTTACCTCTCTACACTGGTCATCTGGTTTTCAAGTTCGGTGGACTGTCTCATACCCCACTGGAACATGCCAGTCAAACCCATCGCCTGTGTGATAGCCAGACCCACGTTGCCGCCGGAGTCTTCTGCAATATAAAGTATTTGTACTGTTGAAATACTTCATTTAAATTTCCAAAAAAACTTGTTCTAAAAAATTCACACTAAGCCTATTCTGTTAAAAATAATATATTTCGCTCTTAATATCTTTGTAAATGTTTGATAAAAAAAACCGCTATATATAAATTATATAGAGGTCACTTTATATATATATTTTCTCAAAACTTTTTTACTACCCCACATACACATTTTTACAGTAAACTCGATTGTGTATGCAACACAGAAAGTATGAAAACCAAGTGACAAAAATACACCGTATAATCTCCTTAAATTTATGTAACATGAGACAAAATCAGAGATAGGAAATTGGAATTTGATTCCTACTCATTTATAAATGTCTATGTTATAATCAGTAATGCTTTAATATCTATATTCAAAAATCGTAACAATGCGTCCTAAACTTCTAAACCAACATGGCCACCCTAGAGAAAGAGATAAAAACATAGGTGACGTCATTCAAGGCCATTAATTTAAGCTTGAAGTGATTGTTTGCACATCTCAAGTGTTATGTTTAAGTTTCTTGGTTTAAAATAACTGTCACCGGTTTAAATCAACAGTAGACAATGACAACGGGGCCATCCATAAATGACGTCACACGAATCCACTATTTTTTTTGACCCCTCCCTTGACTACTTTATCACAGCTTATCACATTTGTGAGTGTGACGTCACATATTTTGCAATTTTACATTTATAAATTTATTTTAGACAAAGTGCAACTCTGTCTAAAATAAATTTATGTTATGTATGTATATATGTATTATAAATTTTGTTTCATGTTATGTAATACATTAAACTATTTTTATGTTAAGTCGGTAAGTATGTAATTGAAATTAAGTTATAATACTTATTACGTATTGCCTCTGTGGTGTAGCGGTACGGCTTTCGCCTGTTAAGACCGCTAGCCGCTTAGGTCCCGG
>DVZN01000530.1:0-12783 GCA_018237365.1 Caria ino melicerta
AGACTCTTGACCCCACCCTCGGATAATACACGGGCGATTTGGTCATGGAATGTCAACCTAGGTCTCCCCGGGTACCTGCTTCCATCCACATTTGCATTGTATATATGTTAAGTCAATCTTGCATCATCCATTCTTTCTTTAATTTCAACTGAGCATGCCCTTTCGCATTTTCGTAATTTTCAATGTTAAAAGTATTAAAATTAGAAAAAAAAATTAAGGAAAAAAATAACTTTTTTAAAAACAAGTTTTTATTATTTCTCAATTACATGAAGGAAAGAGTCGGAGTTTTTAGCTACCTTCCAGTTCCATCATCAGAACCTGGTTACCATCTAATTCCTAAGTACTCGTCGAGATGCATTAAACGAGGCTAAACTCGATGGGGTTGCATCGTTTAATTACAGAGTTCCCATGGTTACCTTCCAGCTCTATCATCAGACCCTGGTTACCATATAGTATCAAAGTATTCGTCAAGACAAATTAAACGAGTCCAAACTCGATAGGGTTTCTTTTTTACGGAGTTAACTTTAGCCACCTTCCACCTCCATCTACAAATCAGTTCTATGTCATAATATTGCATTGTCATCCAATTTATACATGCATGCAAAATTTCCGTGAAAAAACCGGGAAGTGGACCAAACTCAACTTGCAAGATTTGATTACAGACAACTGGATAGGTGAAAGTAATAAAAAGCTTATCTTTAGTTATAAAGCCCTAATGATGCTGTGAAAAGTGAAACCGGTTGGCTAAAGTGTTAATAAAGATTATTGTAGAAAAGTACAAGTGTTATTTGAAAAAAGTGTATATCTTATACAGCCACTCTTTCATTCTGTTACTAACTTATCAAGGTATCTCTCCAGTGGCGTAGCTATCCTAGGGACGGGTGGTGCAGTGCTCCAGAGCCCAGGAGCTCAGGGAGCCTAGACCTAACTTAACCTAACCTAAGCTTTGAACAAAAAGGCCTAATTAATAAAGCCTACTTTCGATAAGTTGAAAATATTGTAACCTTAATAGAACCTAAACATCTTAGATCATGACGTATTACATACATACATACATATCTTCACACCAAGTCCCTTACGTAGTAGGCAGAGAGTATCGAGTGCCAAGTATCTATTAAAATATCTTTCTTGTTCATATTTATAATTTTGACGGCCATTATAAGTTCGAGCCACGTGAAAAGAAGGGGTGAGGGTCTGATTCTTGCTCTATGCATAAGAGCCCTTTGTTCACCTAGCTACGCCAACGTACCTCTCGTCAGTATCTGACATTGTAGTGTTGAGATCTGGGGGTAGGGTAGTCAAAATCAAAAATCGTTTACTTATCCATGTAAACTTATTTGAAGTGTTTATAGATCGTCGAAATGACTCTACCATGTAGTTGGTTTTGCATATGAGACGTAATGTTTTAATAAAAATAATATCGTCACGTCCATATATCCTCGAAAGGGTAGGCAGAGGCACAGAATGTACCCATGATTAGTCAACGATATTAGGTTCCATGATAACGGGTGGTAAGTCCGTCACCAATTGGGCACAAATCCAATCCCAGGCAACGTTATATTTTTCAGAAAAATTGAAAACCTCACAAAGAACAACCCGGGAATCGAACCTGGGACCTCCGCGTCAAAGTCGGACACTGACGCCGCTCCTCGTATCTGTAGTATCTGATATTCGACTTTGACGCATGAAGTTCCGGGTTCGATTCGCTGGTCGGGCAACTTTTTCAACGAGTTTTTTCAGTTGTTCTAAAAAACATAAAATTGTCTGAGATTAAATTTGTACCCGATCGTCATCCGTCACATAATATGTCCTAATATCATCAGCTAAACGTAGGTGCATACTAGTATGTATCTCTGCCTACCCTGTAGAGGATATACGGGTGTGACGATATTTTTTTATGTATATTTATGTAAAATTACTGTCCTTTAAATAGACGAAACCCCACATTACCAAATGTGGTCACCACATTTGGTAATGTGGGGTTTCGTCTATTTAATGAGCAAATCGAAACACCTTAACATCTTTGGTTTTTATAGATAGCCCTAACGTATTTCTTCTAGAAATCCATACCGGACTATCTATAGGACTTAGACGTGGATGAATGTTGGAATGTTTTGAAAGAGAGCATGGTAGTTGTCGCAAAAGTGTGCAAGTCAATGAATGTAGAATGAATGGATGTATGGTGGGATGAGGAGGTTAAAGCCTCTATTGAAAAAAAGAAGAAAGCCTGGAAAATGTACAAATCCATCTCCTTTTTTGTCTTCCAATGTCATAAATAAAAGTCAATATTTAAACGACATCTAAATTGGTCAGTAAAGAGAGTTAATTGTAACCTAAACACAGACGCGTGTGGCGTTTAACCGCCATTTCCGACGCTTCCGGCTGACCACCGCAACTTCCGATCAGGAAAGAGGGTGGATTTATTACCTATTTAAATAAATTTTACGGTGATTGACATGCAGATAACATTGTAGCCATGAAGCCTTATGTTAAAGTATCACTCATAACTATGACCGGGTGTCAACGTCAATATGGCTTACTTACTGTCTTTAGGCCAACTACTCACAAATGCCATTATAATTAGTCAAAGAGGTCTGCCCAGTAAGAGTAACAATTTGGGGACCAGATTATATTTAGAAGTGTTACTCCAGAGCGTACTCATTCCTAAAAGGTCGGCAACGCACTTGTGAGACCTTTGGTGTTGCAGATGTTCGTGGGCCATGATGATGGTGATCACTTACCATCAGGTGACCCACCTGTCCGATTGCCTCCTCTTATATAAAAAAACCTTCATGATTGTGGTGGTAGACTTTACTATTTTCTAAGGCATAAGATAAACACAAAAATTCAACATTTTCCTCCATGTTGGTCCGAGCTCCTTTGCAGAATAGACCATCTGCCTTCCTGCAAGGCAGCTCGTAAAAGGCGAGCGTAGGCTTTCTTTCACTAACATCGTGACGTCTAACTAAATGGTGGAGTTACCACCTTTCGTGTCTATAGGCGGCGTGAATTTCTTACCATCAGGAAATCGTCTGCTTCCAATATCATAAAAAATCGTAGCTTGAAGACTGTGCAGATGTTTTAGGTGCGTCATTGACATTTGGCCGGGTAGAGTAAGATCACAGGGCCACCAGAAGTCATTTATTTTCTGATGAATGGAATAAGCGATATCAGTATGTACTACGTCTACAAACGCATGCCTAGCTACTTCCTAGCTTGGTCAGACGGCCAATTTGACATTTGGCCGGGTAGAGTAAGATCCCAGGGTCACCAGACGTCATTTATTTTCTGATGAGTGAAATATGCGATACTAGTGTACTACGTCTACAAACGCATACCTAGCTTGGTCAGACGGCCAATATCCGGTTATTAGGTACTCAAGGTACATAATTTTTTTACTCATGCTGATTTTAAATATATTGTAGACAATGTTGTTAAAATGAGTCGCTTATAATCTCAGACATGTTACACTGTTAAATACGTTTTAGTACAGCCGTGATAATGACATTTGACCGGGGTATTAGGCCAAGTGTGAAAGTCTTACGCTATTCTCTTCTCCAGACAAGATCAAGATTGTATCAATTATCGACATTATGGCTACAAATTAAGGCAGTGTAGCCCTACCCGGGCAAGTTTCTGCTCAACATCCTAGCACTATTTATCGTTATATTTGTAAAAACCCATACACCAATGCTCTATTCTTACGAGGTGCCTGATAGGAAGGCAGTTCGTAATCACATGATCTATTCCATACAAAAGACTCAGAATAGCATAACAAACAAAATATTTAATTAGTCTCAAGATCTTGAAGCATAGTACTAATATTACTGATGGTAGAGTGGTGAATAACAAAGGGTTGAATAAAAAAGGATACGAACAATTCGCTACAGCGAAAATCCGTGGTGCAGAGTTGATCAACGAAACGTATGGCGAATTTCTCTCAACGAATCGCGCGACGCGACCAGCGACCAAAACAAATATATGACATCAGTACGACCTTCAGTAATAAGGATATAGTCTATGAGTACGACCACAGACTACATAGGGATACTACGTAAAGTACAACGCAAGCCACTAAGTCGTGCAGCAGACGCGGAAAATACTGTCACAGCGAATACGCATGGTCGCGGCGACGAACGCAAATATCCGTGGCGTGTTTTTCGCGCCAAGTGAACGGAGATGTCACGGTATGCATAATGGTATACAAATACATTTTTTCTTCTTATGTTCCAAAATACCAAGTCGTTTTGATTTTATTGTCATTTAAATTGACGAGTAAGGTTTCACACACACGGAGCGTCGTGCTCTCAATTTGAAATTCTCCGTTAAAATTAATTCTAGTATCGCATTATTTTTCTCACATATTTGTTATTTTTACCAGAGAATAAGGAGCGCTAGAAATGTAAATCCTTGAAAGGAGATGAAGATGGATTAATTTATAAATGAAGTTTATTACCGTGCCACGCCGCCGGTTTCCGTGGCTAACACGTAAGATCTGCCATCGCATTACAACTTACTGATTCTTTAGAAGAAAGCAGATTAGGACATTTAGAGTGCCTATAGTAATTCTATGTCGCCTATGTGGTGTAACGGTACGGCTGTCGTCTGTTAAGACCGCCAGCCGCTAGCTCCTGGGTTCAATTCCCAGGTCGGGCAACTTTTCTTAAAATGTTTTTCAGATTATTCTGAGTTAGCATGACATTGTCCGGGATTGGAATGTGCCTGAAGTGGTGATAGGCTTGCCACCTATCACATCATGAGCCCTAGTACCTTGGCTAATCGTGGATGTTCTAATATATCTACTGGACTTACAAGTCGTGGATATACTAACACACCTCTGCCTAACGCTTCGGGGATAATAGGCGTGAAGGTACTACTACATAGTAATTCTAAAAAAAGTGAAACTATCAAAAGTTAAAACTACTCCATAGATTAAATACAAAAGCAATCCATATAGAAAACAAGTTCCACAGAAAACAAATGTCAACATTGTTTGCCCAATATACGTTAAAGTTACACCCTAAATGCCCTTTTGTAAGTATATCTATTTAATTAAGCGATTCGCGATATTAATTCGATTATTACTCCTCGTAAAAAGTTACAAAACAGACTTTTACCGCGCAAACGACACGGCGTCACGAACACACGCGATCACTATAAAGCAATTTGGATTTTATCGCTTAGTAATAGAGATTACATTGGTTTATCACTACAATCCTCTAATTACATCGATGCATACTAGAAATCGCACGCTACATGATAAATACAATCAAAATTCAACCATAGCAACACTTACACAAGAATTCTATTTCGAAGGTGTACCGGTGTTGTTAATTACGTAATCTCTTACCCATTTCGTTCAAAGGGAATCTAACTTTAACATGTGAATATAAGATTCAAATTTAATTGATAAGGGATGTTCATGAAGTCTATCGCATTAGATCGAGTTAGTTCGTTCCGGAATCTTAATTTAATTAAATTTGGAACGTTTTTATCGCGGCATCGCGCGTGCTTCCAAGTGTTGCCACGCGACTCAGGATTTCAACTGTCACTTAATTATCGGAATTGAATTTGGAATTGACATGGATTGTTGCAGCTACGTTTTTTCTGTACATTTTTAATGGCCAGTTAACATTTCTAAAAATTAAGTGCTTAGATCATTTGTTCCGATATGTTGTTTTATAGCGTGTGACGATTTTTTAAAAACTTAAGCCTTCTATACACAGCTGTGTTTTTGTAATGTTTCTTAATTATCTGTAAACTAATCAATGTATGCCTCGCTACTTGGCGGAGACCCTCATAAATTATTAACAATACCGACCCGTAACACATACATATCTCAGCCTATTGACGGAACGCGTCCTACATCAGGATCGCCAAGCCGAGGGCACCATCAGAGACCCGTAATAAGTATGTATAACTAAATACAATACAGTAAGCTATTGTCAAAATAAAGCCTTAAGCTCTTTCTGAGGTATAGAAAAACAATTTCCAAAGAAAGCATTAATTAAGTTTAGAATTTTGTTAAAATTATTAACTCTTTTATACAATTAAATTGCATTACCGTTTCTATGGTGGACATAGCATGGACTGGGACAGGTTAATTAATTATTTTTGGTGTTAGTGAGGTTGATCTGATTTAACTTAAAAGTTACTTATTTGAATTGAAAAATGTATGGGTAAAGATTGGTCAAGATTAAAGATGTTATCAGTTCATGGGCATTAGGATCCTCCAGGGTTGTAACCTAGGATCCATGTTATTTACTGAATACACAACCATATTCATATCATGATTGAAATTTCCGAAGCAACTGCCTTACGACGTATAAATGAGTGTGAAAACTGAAAAGATTGGCCAAGATTTAAAATGTTAACAGTTCATAAGCATTGGGATCCTCCAGGGTTGTAACCTGGGACCCATGTTGTTTACTGTACAACTACATAATCACATTCATGATATCATGAATGAAATCGCCGAAGCCATTGCCTTACGACATATGAATGAATGCAAAAACTGTGTAAAGATTGGTCGAGATTAAATATGTCAACATTTTATAGCACTGGGATCCTCCAGGGTCTTAACCTGAGACCCATGTTATTTACTCGCCGCCATTATCTAGGAATATAATTAATGTTAGGTATTTAACACTAACACGCTTACACTTTTATGTCATGTAGAAAGAATGGATGATGCGAGATTGACGATACAGATATACAATGCGAATGGATGGCTGTAGGTACCCGGGGAGACCTAGGCTGACATTCCATCACCAAATCGCCCGTGTATTATCCGAGGGTGGTGTCACGAATCTCCAAAACCGACGTGTATGTATGTAGAGAGTAATTGATGTGGAGGAAGCTAGACAAGTATGTAGGAGTCGTGACGATTGGCACTCGATACTCTTTTTCCATTACATTACATTTTTCCACAAAAAGTACTGCCACAAAAATCTGGTACTTACATTAATCATAAACATAAACTTATACTAAGTGTATGTTTATGATAAATGTAAGTCTGGTATTTACATTTTGACATTTTCACGTTGACCGAGCTTTGTTAGGTTTTTTTTCTTAGGTTTTTTTTAAAACGTAACCTAGTTAGATTGATTCATCGCCCCTAAAATTTATTTAAAGGTACTTAATTCATCAAAATCCTTGGACCCTTTTCGAGATTGCAATTACATATTTGTAAATAAATATAAATATCCCTGGACTAATCACACATATTGATCTAACCCCAAAGTAAGCAAATCATTTGTTTGTGGTATGGGTTTGCCCGTTGGGCCATTAATAAACAAAAAAAAAATAGAAAACTATGTAGTATAAATAGTTCTGGGATATTTGTCTATTGTCTCCAGAAGACTATCAAACATGCTTGTTAAGCACATTTGTAAACCTCACGTTTTCTTAGTAGATTACATGTTTGATAAAAAAATCGATCTTGTGCCGTTGTATTTGACGCGTTTGTCGTGAAAAACTAGTGGTTTGACAAACATGTTTGATCACTTCCGGAGCCCTACGATGAGCTTAGTTCCAAAGTATAATATTCTTTAAAAGGATTCTGATTAAAAATCATAATTTATATTTCGTTACTCAAAGTTACTATATAAAACAACTTATAATGAAATTAAGTATTGAAATTACGAGTAAAGAATAAATAATTACAGTAATTACATGATACAGTGTTAATTCTTGTAACAGATAAGTTCCCTAATGAAAGGTTCGCTGTCAACCATGTTTGTTTTTTGACTTGTAATTATTCAAACGAATAGCAGATGCGTTCGAAATTCGAATACATGTAATCGATTTTTAAAACGCGCATCGTTTTGCCACCCTCAAAATTAAAAACATATGAAACCTTTTTACTCTGAATTATACGGCATAGATTATAAACCGGTTAAGTGCGAGTCGTATTCGAGCATCAAGAATTGAGTTGTAGGCTGTGTGATCTTAGACATCGTATGGATGATATTGAATATCAAGTCTATACTTTTCTTCGACATTTGGGTCGCAAAATAAAATCTTTAAAAAAACTAGTATGACCAAAGAATCACATCGAAACAAATATAAGATCAAAAAAAACAAAACAAACACATTTTTATAGCACAACTACATTATCTTCTGTGATTTTATAAAGTCATAAAAGTTTTGACAACTTTTTCCCAAGTTACAGTGATTTTATAAATTTACAAAAGTTGTGACGACTTTCTCTAAAAGGTAAATGTGTTAGTCTAGGCTCGTTGGAAGAATGGATCAACCTATGCTAATCTATGTTCGCATAGGTTTAATGTAATAAGTCATTAACACCTTAATAGTAGAGTGTCGCAACTGCTCACCCACGCATCGTTAGTGTCTGTAGGCAACAAGTATTTCTTTCACTCAGGGAATCTGTGTCGTTGTCGGCCTTCCAAGTTATATGAAACGATGAATGGGTACGGAACCCTAAAAATATTTCATACGAAATTCCAATATTAGGCTGTGTATTAAAATTGACCTTATATAGATGATAGAAATTAATAAATTTGACAAATTTCGTGCACTGTTGATCTGACGTAATTTTTGACCCGCAACAAAGCAGTTAATGACCTGTTTAATTACAATTTGAAAGTTAAATAGATTAAGCTCGGTAATGACCCGTGAACTACAAATGAAAGTGATACCATATGTATAAATAATTAAGCATAAAGATGATTTGTGGCTGTGTTCATGCTGAATTATCTATTAAAATATACCTACCTTTTTATTTTTCGGTGTTCTTTTTTTAAATTTCTTGACATAGGCGTAGGCAACTGACATTTTTCTTTCTTTAAAATTTGAAGAAGTTGTTACCCGGTTTCGTAAAATGAGGTTAATACGATTTAGAATAGTTATCTCACAAGAAGTTTCAGAAACTTTGGTAAAGTGGTGTCAAACCTACCTAAGCTTATCGAATGACATTTGGAATCCCTGCTGGTATATACTAATACTCCTATTGTTTTGACCCTTTCAAAATATATAAATTAACGACTAGTTTTTGCCCGCGGCTTCACACGCGTTTATTTAATTTAAAAATACAAATTAAGACCTAAGACCCTCGTTATTAATCCCATTCCCATAAACCAACTCTAAACAAATAGAGACGGCTATTCGACTCGTGTGGTAGGCTCTAACTCCTTCAGGGGAGTTGGCAATCGGTTTCGGGGTGTAGACCTCTGACCGTGGTCTCTTTCTCTGGCCGTTAAGACGGCCACGTCCTTTGGTTGGCGGCGGGTTATTCACCTGCTTTCCTTGGATTTTGGGTGGGGGAGGGGCTTTCCGTACCCCTGGCCTTCTAATTTGATCTTCACGCTGCCACGGGCGGTCTACCTTGCCAGGTGAGACCCCTTTGGGGGAGGCCCAGCAGGGATGACCAGCTTCCGTGGGCTTATCATGGAGGGTGTGCAGAGTATTCGACTCCAAACTAATAACCTTCCTCGGAACATAAAGTACCCGACAGCTAAATTTAGTTACGATCGGCCCAGTAGATTCTTCGTGAGTCGCGGCCGGGGTAGAGACAAACGGACAGACATATAACAATTCTGATAATATGTGCCGCTGCTCATTAATGCTCATAATAATCGGATGGATCTTTTTTTTAATATTTTCAACGTACAGAATACATTTCACACTTTTATTATATGTAGGTATATGTATTAAATTGGAACTGTTTTCATTAAGTCCAATTGTGTTGTGTTTTTGAGACAATATTTTAATTAGTATGCATATATGGATCTTTCTTCTGATAGTCCAGGTTGAAAACCCACCATGTACCATTGAGTTTTTCTAAACTGAGAACATTTTCTGAGTGCTCTTATGATAAAGGAGGTGAGCGGTTTCACACGGGGCTGGCAACCCAGATTCGTGTATTCGACTTCGACCTAATCTAGGATTGGGCCTGGTTTCTCTTGTGGGTTGCAGAGGTCAGAATTCGAATACACGAATCCGGGTTTCCTCACGAAGTTTTCCTTCACCGTAAGAGCACTCAGAAAATGTACTTAAGTTAAAAAAACACATTAATACATGACGGGGTTCGAACCTAGACTACTCGAGAGAAAGTCCGAAGCTCTAACCACGAGGCCAAATTTAATAAACACTATGACTCAGAAATGCGAACGTCTATGTTCATCACAGAAACGCCCGCTCCCGTCGAGAATCGAACCCGAGCTTGCTATTCGTCGACATAAGCCAAGTACGCTACCACTCGGCCGGTAGACGGTCAATTTCTCTTTCTTTTTCTGTAAATTAAAGGGAGATAGTAATAATAAAATTAGTTTAGACAGTGTTCAGCAAAATCAGCGCCATTATCAGTATTCAGAAGTTAATTTAAAAAAAAATATTTTTACATAGCTGTAAATGTTTGTGCCTATATTGCATGTCGCATTACACCCAGTGGAATACTCACTCTTTGATGTCAGTGTACTGCGGTATTTTGAAAAATTTTACTTCAATCTTGGTTAAATAAATTCACACCAAAAATAATAACACAATTTTTATGTCGCCGTAGTTTTTTCGTCCATCTATTGCATGTCACATTACAGTCAGCAGAGTACTCACTCCTTTATGCAAGTGCTCGAAGGTATTTAGAAAAGTTTTATTTGAACCATGGTTTCATAAAATTACACCATTTTATTTGGAATCTACATCTACAGGAAAACACTATTTATTCAAAGAAGAACTATATAAAGGTTACAGGCTCAATAATAACTAGTGATTTTCAACTTTTCAGTAAAAAAGTGAAAATTCAACAAAAAGAAGCTATTTATTAAACTCAATTTTTGAAAATCAAGTTTTTATTAGATTTCCACGTTTTGAGATCTGAATATTTTTATTTACGATGTATGTATCTAAGTTCAAATGTGACAGCTTGACCGATCGGAACAAAATTGGTATCATTACATAACAGACACATTTGAACTTAGATTTCCAATACCTATAATTCAAGTTGATTCACATGGGTGAATATTGAGCAATCTTAAAAATACTTTATAAAATATATTTTATAAAGAAAATTTAAACGGTTTACTAAAAAGTAGCTCTTGTATGTATGTATGTATGTACGATTGTGGGTGCATACTAGTAAAAAGTAGCTCTTGTATGTAGGTATGTATGATTGTGGCTGCATACTAGTATGCCTACCCTTGCGAGAATAATATATGGGTGTGACGATATTTATTTATTTATTTTTAACCGTGATTTTTTTTCCAATATAACGCAGCTTTAGTTTTCTCAACACAAGCATCATGTCTAACTCATAAAGACAAAACGAGACGGATGTATTTCCAGTTTACAAAGAAAGAGACAACAACAGACATTGTTAAGAGTGACTTCGTATTTCTAAAGAAAATATTATTGCTGTTGACTCTGTAAGATCTGATTTCAGCACTCTTTTTGTTGGGTTTAATATATAAGTTCTTCATAGACGGGACTGAATATCGATTTTCATCTCGATTTACTTAAAATAGATTTTTTTCTTTTTTTTTGGAAATATTTGAAAATATTGAAAGGCAAAGAAGTGGACGGACTCCCTGATGGTAAATAATTCACATCACCTATAAACACCGAAGGTTGTGTTGTGTTGCCAAAAAAATTTAAAAAAAGAACTTTGAAGTTTTTGAGTGTTCTTTTGTTGTTAATACTTATCGTCACGCCCATATTCCTCAAAAGTGTAGGCAGAGGTACATACTAGTATGCACCCACGATTAGCTGACGATATTAAGTCCCATGATGTGACGGGTGGCAAGTCCGTCGCCAATCGGGCACAAATACAATCCCAGGCAGCGTTATGTTTTTCAGAAAACTGAAAAAAACTCATAAATATAACAAGTTGCACGACCCGGGAATTGAACCCAAGACCTCTCGCGTCAATTTCAGATTGTAAAAATTAAAAAAATAAGTTGCCCGACTCAGGAATTGAACCCAGGACCTCTCGCGGTATTGTCGGACACCGACACCACTCGACCACAGAGGCTATTTAAATGTAGATATGTAAATATAAAAACCTGATCTGTTTTGTTGTTAGTTTAAGAATCTTTAGGTCTAAATGTTTAGAAATTACGCAAGGCTGGGTATTTCGATTTGTCTCGTGTCCATTAAACTCTGTCCCAGAATTCTCTGATGGGATACATTTAATAGCCCAATTACGGTTCGTCGGCCTTTTGATACGCTGATGTACCTTATATTAGGGTTCCGTAGCCAAATGGCAAAAAACGGAACCCTTGTAACTTCGTCATGTCTATATATCTCAGTCATTTTACTCAGAGACTATGCGTACTGAATAGTTTATATTCGAAAGATATGTATGATTTTGAAAAATAAAATTATTAAAACTTTATCGCCTCTGTGGTCGAGTGGTGTCGGTATCCAACTATGACGCGATAGGTCCCGGGTTTAATTCCCGGGTCGAACAACTTATTCTGAGTTTTTCAGATTTTCTGAAAAACAACGTGCCTGGGATTGATATTGTGCCCTATTGGTGACGGACTTGCTACCCATCACATCATAGGACTTAATATCGTCGGCTAATCGTAGGTGCATACTGCATACTAGTATGTACCTCTGCCTACACTTCCGAGGATATATAGGTGTGACGATATTTATTTATTTTTATTTTAAATAAATTAATTTATGTTTAATTATTTAACATTATTAAGGGTAGCACTAATTATGTTTTTCACAGCGGAAGGATCCAAAAAAAAATCAATTTATTAAGTACTTTATTACAAATATAATTACATTAAATTTTAACTTATTTGAAACAATACAAGT
>DVZN01000531.1:0-12782 GCA_018237365.1 Caria ino melicerta
TTACATGAATAATTAAACCACAGTTACAAAATTATAACATCACGGACTGATTTTATAGCGTAACTTCTGTATATCTTATTATTCTAATGTTACTTTCGTTTAAAAGATTTCATGCTCATTTTAAAGACATTTTTGAACAGTTTTAAATTTGAAGTTTAATTGATTAGGAGAAAATAACTTGATCAATATGACTCAAACATTCGACCATTTCTGTAGGCATCGTAATAAAATTATGTGGCGACCACCCGCACCCATTGGACCACGCTCTTTCAACGCGTTGACAACACAGCGTTTTCTAACTTTAGTGTTGGTCGTGTATTCAGTAGTTTGTTTTTGCACTTGCTAAAGTATTTTGAACTCTCTTTACAAAATTTTAAAGGCTATTTTGCGATGATATAGCTAGATTGTGTTGTCTACGCGTTTTGTAAGGATAATAATTAAGACAAAAGCAAATAGGCATCACAATAGTGGCACGGTGTTAGTGTGTGCACGTGAGTGTCACAAGATTCACAAAAAGTCGCGTCTCTGTACCAGACACGTTTCTAGTATACAAATAGAAACATGGTGGTCGCAAAAGCTAGCCTATGTCGAGTTCCCTACATCCCGCTTCCCATTACTCCCAGCCTGTAGATTTTGCAGTGTAGGTATTTTAAAATGCCGCCGGGTCGATTTTGCTAGCCCGTTTGTGCATGGATTTTTACCTCTTCCACGCTCCCGAGCGTTAGCTATACCACCGCAGTTCAAGGTGAATCAACCCTCTTGAAATGGTGGTTATCATTTAATGATATGGATTTTTTTGTTTGTTTGCGGCAGCCCTAGACCCAGTCCGAAAGCAAAAGTATGTTCCCCTTTCAAGACTGCGGCAAAAATACTTCTGCTCACCCCCGTGATATTTCTGTGCGCCGCCTAGAGACGCGTCACATCAGTAAGAGCAATCCGCACGTCATTCTTGTGTTTTCCAAATGTATGCGCGGACACCGTTCGGTTAGGCATTTTGTTTGACTACCCGCGTTTCGATTTTCTAAATTTTAACTTAATAAACTTATAATTTATTTGGATATAGATTGTTTTAACACTGCCTACCCGGACGGATGTCATACGTAATTTCAAAAGGGTTGATCGATGGATATTCCGTTCTCAAACGGTTCGGTTGCAATGCATGTGTATTTCGTATCTCGTATAGGTACAGTTGTAATATTTTTGATTAGACAAATCGAAACGGGCAGCGTAGCTTTCTAATGAAACCAAAGATATCTATGATATATAAATGCTATGAAAAATAATAGTCAATTCGTTCTCAGTTATCAAAGCAATTGCCTCGCAGCCCGGCTCGCGATCAACTTAATAATTTTTTTGTTGGGTTTTAAATTACTTGAGAATATGTTTGTATTAGCACGTTATTAGATCTTATGTTTTGCAAGAAGTTTGGGTTCGGGACTGAAACGAATTTCGTAATAAAATTTTGTCGTTGTGACGTATTATGTTTTTACATTGTTATGGGGATACTGCATGTAATGAGATGCTCTTTTCATTTCACAATAAAATATTAAATTTAATATGTAAAAGTGAAATCAAGTAAATATTTTTTGGGGTTAAGTTAAACAATCATTATTTTTTATTAATAAAATCATCTATAAATTGGTGACACTGGCGGTTTTATAGTGCTAGTCACAGAATACAAAAAATATAAATTGAATTGAGAATGTAATGGTCTAAAAAAAGGAATATTTAAATATTTATTCAATTTTCTGTAAGTTGAATAGGCATTTTCCGGGAGATAGAAAAAATATATTTCCTATAATCCACATTCGGTAGAATTTACGATGTTGGGGACTTCTTGTGATTAAACAGAGAAACAAAAAAATTTTTTTATAATCTAATGGTGTCGATTTTTCATTCAATTAGACTATTTTTTTTTAAAGTTTCATGGCAAGGTTCGTTAGGAATCAAGTAGTGCATGCGTAGTCAGTGCCAGCCAGGTTGTGGTGATATTTTGTATTACTGTAGATTTTGTGATGCGGTTTTTGCTACTGTGGTCTTTTATTATCATTGATTTTTTTATTAAATCCAATATTCAAATTGATGCATGGTCAAAAACTATTAGTTCGTATGATGGATTTGGAATTTTAATTTTTAGTATTTCTATTAAACTGGTGTCCACTCTGGATGCTATAGGTTCTAAAACTCGGAACCTATCATTGAATAATAGACTTGCTTTTTTATAAGGTTAAAATTTAGTTTCTATAATAGCAAACACTAGTCCTTCACTCGCAATATATAAATTGATGATAAACAAATCCAACATACAGCTAGTGGCGTGGGTGTGGGTAATGGGTAAGCACGGAACAGACGGGCGACTAACGGCACGGACACGCGTTGCAGCTCGACTGTCGCGCACCCGTCCGAGCTGCCGCCCTCGCCGCACCAGTGGGAATGACGCGAGACCAAGCGTGGCTTCGACAAGCGGCGCGCTGTCTACACCGACACACGATAATTACACCCCCTTAGGGTATTTCTTTTGTTAGAATATGTCAATAAATGTATATTCGTAATGGAATTCTGTGTTCTATATAAAGGTCAATTCGTATTAGCGACACGTGTAAAAAATAAGATTTTATGTATATGTAATGTTGTGTTTAGACAAATAATAAATTGCTTTTGATGTATAGTTAAAAATATTTGAACTAGAAATGAAATTCTTGTGCAATCAATCTGGAGTTCGTTTAGAATGGTGTAAGTATATTACCGAGACTAATGAAGAAAATAAGGCTCGGATTATTTACTTATTTAAATTTTCTTTGACTATAAAGCTAATATGAAATGATCTTTAAAATTTATAATTTCAGACTTTTAAAGTTGACATCGCCGATTTTTTTATAAGATTATTGATTATCGAAAATAGTTTCTATTGTTCATGTAAAAAATTTGATTGCAATGTTTTTAATTAAAAAGTCTGAAAATAAATTTTGTTTATTACATGATCACAAAATAAATTGATGGCAGCAAAGAATAAAAAACCGTATTTTTTCAAATTTCACTTTTTGATTTAATTTCTAACAAAGTAATGTTTTTTTTTTGCTAAAAATTATATTTTTTATTTTTTTTTGGCGTTGATAAAACTATAGCTACGTCTAATTTTTACAATGTAACTATATATATTTGGACATATGCAAAAGTTCGCATATGCTTCCTATAATTATAGGCGTTTTTCAGGTTTTCCAAACTAAAAAAATACTTCTTGCAACAAATTCAATCCAAAAAGTGCTTTTATTATATAAAACCTATTGATTAAATGTAGCAAATTTGTAGAAGCAAGATTTGTATATAGACTTAGATTTTAAAAACGCGATGCAGTTAACGAGTGTTTTTTTGTAGTTAGCGGTTTATTTTTTGCTGCCTTCTAAATAAAATGTTAAAATTCACTATTTTATATTAATATTTGCATTTTCTGTAAAGTTTTTTATGTGTATGTGATAAAACTGTGTATACGTATTGCAATTTCATTTTACTCGACATATGACTATAATAAGTATGTTTAAATTGTGTGTCGTAATTAGACAGTCTCTATGTACAGATAGACTGATAGTCAACTATATTCTAATACAAAATAGTTCATTGACAAAATACTTCCATATTAATGAGTGGATTTGTTTATGCCACATAAGTGTTGTTCTTATTTTATTTAGGATACCGAACGCTCAAGTCGACTGATCTTTCAGTAATATATGTAATTTTATGTGTTTGAACAAGGATCCAATTGTGACGTCACTACCAAGTATTTTTTCCCATTTTCTCATTACTTATTAATTAAGTCTTAGTGTTAAAATATAGATTCGTTTTGATGTGTATACAGATTAAGATAAATGTAAAGGGTTCGTATAGGAAGCGTTTAAAAGATTGGTAACTACTACTGCGCATGAAAGTAAAACTTTAATATTCACCGTCGAAAATTTGGACGTGAAATGAATACGGAAATTGGATTATATAGTGCAGAAACTAAATACAACGAACGGGATCTATCTGTTAGATTAAGGAATTTTGTATCGAATTACAATCATTCATCCATTCGACGTGAATAAATATGGTTTGCTTCGTAGGTATTGCTGAATCAATGTTTGCGTTACAGTGTAGTTGTGTGATAGGATTTGGAGTGTGCCTGATTGTTTTGTATGGACATTGCTAGCAATAAATGTTGCAATATATTATATACTTATGCGTAATGATTTTATTCAATTAGTAATTCCTGTGTTCTGTATTTTATAAGGTTGCGTACAGATTGTTTTCGTACTTAAGATGTAATTAGAGTTGTGTGCCAACTTGAAAACGACAAAGTTAGTCTGTACGCAGCCTTAATAAGTAAGCTTATTCCTAAACACCATTGTATGTTACATCGACTGAAAATTTTTACGTAGTAAGTTAGATAGGGATTAGAAATACTAAACCTATTACACAATAAATATTAAAGGTAATGTACATACTGTCATCTGTAGTATGGTGTATAGAAGAACTTATACGTGTTATTTGAGCATTTATAATAACAAGATATATATAAAGGAATGTGTTAGTGTGCGTGACTATATTATATGATTGGTCAGAAAAATGTCCCGTATAATGAATAATCAAAATTGGTGTTTCTTTGTGTTTGTAGAATTTTGTAGCACGCTGCTAACATATAGCATAGAAAACTGTGTGAGTGTCAACAGACGTAGCCTTAAAACTAGTTCAAAGCTATATTAAATTATAAAAAAAATAAAAACTTGTAAATAAAAAATGTAGTATTAATTAGGTTATATGGTATGGGAATTAAGCCGTTTTTTATAAGCCCGCACAAGTAGGCCTGTTGTTTGTTGAAACTGTCACAATTTGTACTAAAACGAACAGTAATACAAACGACGTAAGGTTTAAATTCATAATGCGAGCAATCGTGAATAGTATGTCAGACATATTTCGATGGTACAAAGAAAGCACATCCGTAACATTATTTTTCACAAACCACTATACGATCTTTTTTGCATTATAATTATAATTTTGTAAAATATCTTCCTAAATATTATATAAAAAATTATAATTATAATTTAGTCATGTCATTATTATTTTGAAATTCAATTCAGCTAAGATATTAAAAAATAAAGCCTTTATTCACTTACAGACAAGTGATCTTATTTAACTGAAGAGTTTCACTTATTTCACCAGAACAACTGGTATGCAAATATTTTATATCTAGGTATTTATATTTTGATGATACAATTACTTATCAAATAACTATTACGAACACACTTCCACTTATTAAAATTGCCTTTATTCTTATTAAAATTTAATGAATTCATATTTATATTCAACATTGAATTAAATTGATTAAAATTGATTGATGTATATTAAATATATTTCATCTTTTATTAATTGTGATAAATAAAAGCTAATTGTATCCGTAAATATATATATATATATATATATTTAATTAATTAATTAATTAAAAGCATTCGCAATTGAATAATATACTTTTCCTAAAAATCAAAAATGCATTGAATTTTACTTCAATTTTTTTTGATAAATCGCATTTGACACGAACGCTTTATTTGCTGGTGTGATGCGAGAAATAAAGTTCGGATGTCGCAGACCCCACCTTGCCTTAACTCAAATAACTGTCACTGTGATCCGTTAGGCGTAATTATTGGACTCATTCTTTTATACATGGCTCATAAGACACATACTTTAGTTTAAATTCTGGGACCTTACCATGACACCCTATAACAGTATAATACCAATATTGCAGCTAAGTGGTTCAAATAGCCGGGTAATTGAACAGCTAGCTCTTTCATTGAACAATCCCTTTCAATAAAAAACTAGTTATATAGTTTATTTACTACAAAATTAAAAGCCGCTGTAACATTGAATTAGTATGTTTTTCTGCCACTGCGGCGCTAGTACTGTTTTGTTCATAAAATGGCGTCAACAATAGTCGTGTGTTGATACAAGTTTTGTTGTGAATAATAAAAATCACGATTACTTATTTAATTAAACTTAAGTTGCCTTAAAAAATCAGCACATAAAGACAATATTTACTTTATATTAATATAATAGTTACCCGAACAAAGGTAGCTTTGTTAACTACTCAGCTGTATTGTTGAACGTTGAATTCAGCCACTCGGCTAATTGACGTTTGGAACTTTGGTTGAAAGGTATTGTTCAATAAAAGGGCTAACTGCAATTAAACCACTGTTTCTACCATTTGGCTGCGACATTAATACTGTCACATTTAAACAATGTCTTTATTAAGGACTCGATAAGGTATTATTTTCGAACTGATAATTTGTATCACTGTAATAATACTACTTTGTCATTGTAAGGCCTCAGGTCCTTTCAAAGTTGAAATTTGTATAGAGGTTTAAGCTCTTGTACATATATGTGTGGGCTTGTATGTCAGTGTCCTCGAAATACACTGCTTTTTTATATAAATGCGTTTCCAGACTTTCAGAGATCTCGTATTTTAAGTTAATTTACGTCTTTTTAGCACATGATTGTATTAGTATTGTTCATTTCTGGTTAATTATAAGGTCAGTCAACGGCTCTTTAGATTTAAGATGCACTCGAATTATTAAGGACAGTTTATTTCAATCTGTTTGTAAATATTAGACGATGTGATAAGTTTAATTTTAATTTTCGTGTTCTTTAACCCATCCTTAATTTGTAAACTTTATAAATAAAACAAAAAAAAAATGCAAAATGTAAAAATGTTATTTTAGTAAGGGCACTTACACAATAAGCGTATTTTTTTCGAATCTCAAAACTTTTATAGGAAGTAGACTCAGTACTTTTGAGTTGAGTTATGCTCATATTTAGTTTCATAGCACAATAGTTAGATACGATATCAGCATCTCGTTTGATTAGGCAAACTTTTTAACTGCAATTGGTCTGCATTTCAAATGAATTTAGTTAAATAATAAGTCAATTGGTAAATAAAATAATTATAAAAATCGATGTCAAATTTCATTATTTATCGATTGGTATACGACTTAAATTAATTGTACTAGCGATTATAATTTCGGCGGACAGAAAGCTAATAATGATGTTAAATGAGAAAAGTTAATAAAATAAAAAATATCTTAATGAATAAATAATTTTGTATTTATTAGGTTTTGAGGAATATAACCCAGCATACGGGTAAATACGTCTTTCTTTTTTGATTCTACCTACAGCTTACTCAATATGAAAACAGGTATTCCTTAATACAAATAGCAGTAAATACCTTTACATTTTTAATGATAATTACCTGCTATTAATATCGAGTCTACATATATATTTTTTTATCTTTGTAGTAAAAAAAAGTACTGAAATTAAATTCTGTTCAGTCACTTCAAAACGCTTTATGTGTACGCGCCCTAATTTTGATCTATAATTTTACGTGTAAATATTATATGCACTGATAATGTCTTTAATTTTACTCTTAGTATTAAATTCAAATGGCTGTATCGATTATAATGTAATCGCCCAAGACAATGTTCACTATAAGACTTAGAAATGTTTGCTTGCTTTGCGATACATTTCCTATGTATAGTTTGATTTAGTTAATTTCGTGATGTGGCCGGTCAGAAACAGTGCCTCTGTAAATATATTTGATACGTGTTTCTGGTTGCGGTGTCTCTTGCATTTTACCATTGTTGCGAACTGCCAAATATAATGTAATTATTTGTAGCATTGGGCACGACGACACAGATAACAGTACGTTTCATGGGAGGTTTTATTTTAAAACATTAAATTGTTGGCCTAAAACAAAAAGTTATAAAGACTTTTTGACATTAAATTTTAAATAAAGTTAGTAATTTTCCTAATAAATGTATCCAGCTTGGTTTGCACTGTAATTGACTGTTTAAAAAATGGGAAAATATCTTTTCAATAGCAATGGATATGTGTATATGTACGAGATGTTTAATTATTACGTTGCGTTCTTATTTAAATTCAATAACAGAATACGAAATAAGAGCGGGTATTCGATAGAAAAGGCTGTAAAAATATTTTGATTTCCTGCTATAAAAGCATTATTCCTATACTTCTTACATACATATCTTCACACCAAGTCCCTTACGGGCTAGGCAGAGAGTATGAAGTACCAATTGTCATGCCTCTCGCCTACTTACCTAGCTTCCTCCACATTGGTGTTCTTAAAGCTATCAAATCTCACATTAACCAACATATCCCAGATTTCATTAAAATTCTATATAATCAGAATCAGATTCTGAAATATTTTTTATTCACATTCACATGGATTATACAAGCGGTCCTTTTGATGTGTCGACATAAAAATATATTTTCATTTTTTATACGTACAAATTTACAGATATATTTTAACGGAATATGTTTTTCATGTTGATTGTCAGCGACAAATATGTTCTTTGAAATAAGAGGTTGTCCAGATTAAATTAACTCATTCGATATGCTCAATCAAAATCAAATAAAGTATATTTGATTTCATTCTGATTCAAGCCGGTTGTGGTTTTAAATATGACTTTTTTTATCTTTTATTTTAAATGGGGTTTTGTCCCAAGACATGCCAACCTATCGTTCCCACTAAAACTCTACACCCATATTAACAGGAAAAGAAACGCTTTATGACTCTTGTTAAACGAAAATTTTAATCTTCTCCATTAAAACAAAAAGAATAAAAGATATACCGAGTTGAGCGAATTAAGGTATTTTTGTTCCACATATAATTAAAAAATGAAGATTTATTATCTGTTAATGCTATACATATAGGAACTTTAATGATGATATCTGATTGGTTATTTAAAACATATCTTAACTGTGCTGTACATCTCATTGGTCAAAATTGCTTTCGACAAGTATTAGAAAAAAAAAACGATGTGCAACAGTTTAATGTTTTAAGATTTAATGTAATGATAAATTGATGGTCATAATATATTGAATGTAAGTACGGACTAGTTTAAGTAACGCAATGTTATTTCTAAAGTGTATCTATGTTATATCATTATCAGCCAGTTAGGATGTGTACAAAGAGAAAATGATGCACGCATCCTAGCTTTTCAGGGGTCCAGTTTTTAAATTCTAACACCCATTGTGATCAGACCTTTAGATTATTTTCAACCAGATTTCAACATAATGTTCTTTTGAAACTACATATCTCAAATCGGTTTTGAGTGTTTAAGCATAACCTGCGCTTCAGGAAAAATCAGAAATATGCTAATAACGAAAAATTTCACGGCGCCTGTGGGTATTAAAGCCACATTTCCGGCGTTACATATCTCAAAAGCTTCGAGCGTATTGCTTGTTTAGTAGACACTGCACATATTTTGCAAACAATAAAGTTTTCATGACAAAATATTGGCTCCATTCCATTTTTTCATGATATAAAACTAGTTTCATGATATAAAATTCATTCATTCATAACTTTAGGCCATATTTTTTATCTGTCATTTTTCTAGAATTTTCTATGCGATTAGTCAGTATGTTTTTCTTCGATATTTATTTAGCTCGTTGCCACTTTTCGTTAAATTCTGTTCTAAAGTTACAAAAACAGACAGGCAATTTTGGGATATACGGATGTCCTGTATTTGTGTAACTAGTATGGATTGACTTACCTAACACCCTTGTTACGATTATTTGAATATTCGATCCGTACGTCGAATCCTGTTTCATGGCAACTTTCGCTGTGTGTGAATCGTGATGTGTACTTACTAGAAAAACCTCAACTATCAGTAGTCGATCCAAAATAGAACAGAATAGAAGTGAAAAATGTTTTTTTTCATTGCCATAAATTTTAAAAAGATAAAATATTGAAAAGTCAAATTTAAAGTTTTAAAAGTTTGATTTCCATAGTAGTCAATGATCGGACTGACTCCTTTGGTTTCTTTTGTAAAAAGGTACTGGTTGCGAGACGTGTTCCATTGCTCAACTGGTTAGTGTTAAAGAGAGCAAAATACAGCTATGACTGGGTGCACTCACACCTTCAAACTGTACCTCTTAATATATACTTTATGAATGAAAACCTCTACCATGAGTTTACAATCGACAAACTCGCTTTATTTTTATGAGAAATTTAGTTCTTTTCGTAACTAATAGGAGCACTGTACATATTCTCGTAAAATAATTTACGAAGACGCTAGCGAGTTTCTCGATTGTAAATTCATGGTAGACATATTGGACCCCTGGTTGACACAGCAAGCCATGTGACAGTTTGTAGTTATCTGTGTAGTCGATAGTGCGTAGACGGGCCCCGGCGTAGAGCTGTGACATCCGGGCTCGACACTGTAACAATAAACTGCATAATGATGAATATTGTTTTATTTATATGCGTATGATAATACATAAGAGTCGATGTTCATCATTATGCATATGCATGATGATGAACCTCGCCTCTGTGGTCAAGTGGTGTTGGTGTCCGACTTTGACGTGAGAGGTCTCGGGTTCAATTTCCGGGTCGGGCAATTTGTTCTAAGTATGAGTTTTTTCAGTAATTCTAAAAAGCATAACGTTGCCTGGGATTGGATTTGTGCCCACTTGGCGACGGACTTTCCACCTTTCACATCATTATCCTAATAGTCAGCTAATCGTGGGTGCATACTAATATGTACCTCTGCCTATACTTTCTAGGATATATGGGCGTGACGATATTTATTATTGGGCGTGACGATAATTGCATGACTAAATCGCCTGTATATTATCCGAGGGTGGGATCAAAAGTCTCCGAAACCGGCATGTATGTATGAAGAGAGTAATGAATGTGGAGGAAGCTAGGCAAGTATGTAGCAGTCGTGACACTTGGCACTCGATACTCTCTGCCTACCCTGTAAGGGACTTCTGTAAGGATCTTCAGGCCGAAGATATGTATGGCTGAAGACGTTAATGATTCATGAATCATTTTGGACAATACGAATGCAACAAAGAGTCTCCATTCACCATCCTTGTTTTAACCGCGTCATTAAATCATCGTTGGTCATTCGAGGCTCTGTCTTACAGGAGTCAGTTTTTAGTGTGAGCGTTATTCTCATTTCAAAGAAATGCTTTCATTAGTAATAAAAAGCTTTGGTCTGTCCAGGCTTCTTGAAAGTTTTAAGTTACTGTCTACTTTTAAGACAGCTCGTTAAATGCGAGCACAGGTTAAATGCTTCCGACAGTGTGATTTATCTAAATGGTGGGTTTTTATCGAGTAAAACCCTACTCACAGTAATGCTCATGTGAACAAAAATACAATAGTTTTTGTTTCATTCCAAAATACCAAGTATTTATGATTTTTTAGACATTTCCAAACCGCGTGACGTCATACGACAACGTACTCGTATCTACCGCTCATGTTCAATCGCGTCCCAGGCTACGACGACGTCACATAAGCACGTCTAAGGATTAGGGACTGAACTAGCGAGTGAATGTTCTCATAACATACGGAGCGTCACGCGCTTACTTCAAAATTCAGCAAAAGGACTAAAGGTCGGTAACGCAATTGTGATGCCCCTCGTGTTGCAGTTGTTCATGGGCGGTGGTGACCACTTACCATCAGGTGACCTTGCTCGTTTGCCTCCTTGTACTATAAAAAATCCGTTTCTCGAAAAAGTATTTGATGTATCGCAATAATTTTTTCACACATATTTAGTGTTTTCGATACTCTCTGCCTACCCAGTAAGGGACTTGGCGTGAAGATATGTATGTATGTATGTTTACCAGGGAATAAGGGGAGCTAGTAATATAAATTCATGACCATTTTCCATAGCTGGTAGCTTAGTAAAATAGTCTACGCACAATGATAATGATCTATAGTTCTTTTTTTTTCATATAATAATGGAAGGCGGACAAGCAGACGGATTTCCTGATGGAAAGAAATTCACGCCGCCTATAGACACCAAAGGTGGTAATGGTGCGCCGCCAACCTGAGGCCGTTATATTATATCCTTCTTTTACGCCTATGTGGTGTAACGGTACGGCTGTCGCCTCTTAAGACCGCTAGCCGCTTAGGTCCCGCGTTCAATTCCCAGGTCGGGCAACTTTTCTTAATATGTTTTTTAGATTATTCTGAGTAAGTATGACATTGCCCGGGATAGGAATGTGGCCGAAAAGGCGATAGGCTTGCCTCCTATCACATCATGGGCCCTAGTACCTTGGCTAATCAAGGGTGTTCTAGTATATCTACTGGACTTACGAGTCGTGGGGATACGAGCACACCTCTGCCTACCCCTTCTGGGATAATATGCGTGAAGGTACTTTTAATTCTTTTATGAAAGCTACCTTGTCTAGATGCATTGTATTCATGTTTCTTTAAAATCATGAGACTAAGAAGTACGTCATACATAGAAAGGCGGAGCTATGAGTAACTGTTCATGAAATATAAAGTAAATAACGCACACAGAATGTGTTCAGTAACTTAAGTAAATATATTCCTTTTGATTAAGATTTGATTGAGATTCAACAACTTGAGTAAATTAAATATATCGTTTTGAGAAAGGGATGTATTTACTCATGTACTTGAACGAGACCACTGAAACACGAAAGGACGGCTCTCTGAATATCAGTGCACATAAAACAAAGTAAATATCATTTTCAAGAACAAGTGGTTAAGAGTGCTCTTTCCGCTATTTTGTTCCTACATCTTTTTTGTGATGTATCATATTACAGGACAATTGTTGTTCGGAAGATTGAGATATTAAATCTCCAAACTACTTAAAACTTGCAAACTAATACACGATAGATTCAAGCATTTTGTTGGAACGAAGTTCCTTATCGCGCGTTGTGAAAGGGGGCTAGACGGAAAAAATTCTTACGAAAAGTTGTCACGACAC
>DVZN01000532.1:0-12774 GCA_018237365.1 Caria ino melicerta
TCGGGATTTACACGGGAATAACGAGATTTTTTTGTCCCATGCGAACGAAGTCGCGGGCAACAGCTAGTTTGTAATATTAGTAAGAGTGTGTCACTACATAGTATGAAATAAAGTCACTTCGTGTCTGTCTGTCTCTATGTATGCTTAAATCTTTAAATAAATAAATAAATAAAGCTTTAATTAAATAAATAAAGTGATTCCACAAGAAGGTTTGCATGTAGTAATAAAAAAAAAACATTGATAATTTTAGAGGTTTCTAATGTGATGTCTGTGAGAGACATTCTGTGTTATATTTAGTGTAAGTTTTGCATCCATGCAAAGTCGGGGTAAGTCACTATTTTAGGATATAGCGTTATTCAAATAAAGGTTCTCGACACAGACAAGAATCAATACGGAAACATTTAACGGAACATGATACAAGTACTTTCGCTTTCCTCCACTCTGCAATGTATTTTTCTTTACACTTTCTCTTTTTGAATGTCCGTTAAACATCCATCACAATGGCTTTTGGCTTCGTTATTGGTTACATAAAGGCTGTCAATTGATTGGATACTTTTTAAGTCACTTGTTAGAGAGAAACCTTGATTTATATGGCAAACCAAACGGGGGTATCAACTCTATGGTTGAGTGAAGTTGGTATCCGAATTTGACGCGAGATCCCGGGTTCAATTCGCGGCAACATGTTCAATGAGTTTTTTTTAGTTTTTCTGAAAAATGACGTTGCCTGGGACTGGACTTAACACCTGTCATATCATGGGACCTAATATCTTCTAATCGTGGGTGCATAGTAGTATATGCCTTCCGAGGAAATATGGACGTGACAATTTAAAAAAAGAGGTTGATTAACTCTGTTTACGATAAAAGGAAAGGCAATACCTGGCAACATTTATACATACTTACAACTAAAAAAACATCACCATATAATTACTAGGTAGTAGAGTACATACTTTTTATTTTTATGTAGGAAGACAAACAAAACAGACGGATTTCGTGATGGTAAGAAATTCACGCCACCTGCAGACACCAAATGTGTCATATAAACACAAACAGTAGTAATGGTGATTAACCAATGGCAAGCACTGAGGTTATGGCGGCAGGAATTAGGAAGGTGGTGGTACAATTTTACCCGGGCGAGCCGCTGCGAAGCTCTTCCACCAAGTATGAGATCATTGTGTTAGTTAAAGTGTATGCTCACCTTTTACGAGCTGCCTGGCAGGAAGGCAGATTATCTATAACGCAAAGGAGCCCAGACCAACATGGGGAAATACTGTGGCAATACGGAGTTAATTACATATTTTCAAGTATTGTTTTTTCCTAAAATAAAATGTAAAAATAAGGCTGGATTTTCCGATAATGGTGTCGTAAGATTCTAAAAAACTACTTTAGATTTGTTAAATATTCAACATTTTTTAGGGTTCCTTAGCCAAATGACAAAAATCGGAACTATTATAATTTCTTGTCATGTCATGTTTTGTCAGTCCGTCTGTATGTCACAGTTATTTTACTCGGAAACTATGGGTATTGTATAAATGAAATTCGAAAGATAGGTGTATTCTATGACCAGATACAAAATGATGTAGTATGGTTTAAAAAAACATTCAAATAGCACTCCATCAAAATATGGGTGAAAAAAAATCGATAGAGCATAGTCGTGTAAAGAGTCATTGGATTGGTCTCTTTAAATTGTATGTGATGTTCCTACGGTTTCTAAGTTATTGATTTAGCCAGTACTTTGAGAGATATTTGCTTCTAAAGTTGTAAAAAGTGTGTCTCCCCTCTATACTACTTTCGAAATATGGTCAGAAAAAATCTTAAACAAATGGGATTATAAAATTACTAAAAACTTCAAACGAAAACTGGTTTGAGCAACATCAATTACGTGGTTTGGGAGATATGGAATAATTTCGATGAAAATATCTTTCGAACTGTGATAGACATGTTGGTGGTAATACAGCGTGGTGCCACACTGATGAATTTAAGCATGTAATTGAAAAATAGTTTTCTGAAACTATTAATTTAAAAAAATGATTTCCTAGCAAACTAAATAAATAATGGAAGCAAAATGTCACGAAATATTTTTTTTCATTTCATGGTTTCAAATAATTTACTATTAATTTTTAATTACTGACCTATAGTACAACCCGTGTCTAGTTCAATTAAGGACACTAGTAAGGCGTACGCTGTATATTTTTGTTTGCTGCTACGGAACCGTTCATAGGCAAATATGACTCGCTCGTGGCCTGTTTTTAGACCCAGTATTTGGTTGCGATCCGACGTTCGATGCAGAAGACCTTTTATGAGTTTTATTGCTGTCCTAATTGTACGAAGCGTGCTCTGCACCAGTCTCGTGATAAAAAATATAAAACTGATTTTTACTCTTCGAAAAAATATTCATTATTCATAGTTTTTAATCCGTTTTCTCGCATTTCTGTAAAAATGTATTCCTTTCTCGGATTAATTAATTTATTCTGGTATTTATATATGTATTTCTATGTATAATATCATTGATTGACCAATGCTAAACTGCAAACCCTTGAATACCGGCGCAGGGTAGCTCGTTTGTCAGTCTTCTATAGAACACATTTTGGTGAGTGTGCCAAGGAATTACACGACCTAATTCAACAAGCCTCATTCCACCACTGGGATACAAGACTGGGATGCGTTTGTTTCACCCTTATATCGTAAATATTCTATCCACCCGCACGAAACAATTCAATTTATATTTTCTAATAAGAACGGCTAAGGAGTAGAAATCATTACGAGTGAATTTCCAGAACAATATAATCTAACCATCTTTAAGGTCGGAGGGAATAGGCTGTATTTAGGTAGGCATGATCTATCTTCGAACGCATCGTCACAACATCAAGGGAGATGGCGATCAAATGTCGACCTATTTATTGTAAAAGAAAAACTCATAACTGAAGTAATTGTAAGCAATGTTTGCTTACATTACTCATAAATGTTTTGTACAAATTAAATACTAAATATCCCTAGACAAATCACACATATGGATCTAACCTCAAAGTAAGCAAATTATTTGTTTGTGATATGAGTGTTAGTCAACGTTATTATACATAGAAACACATATATAAATATATAAACACATACATAGGTGGTGTGGAATAGGGATGAGTGGGGATCGGTTAGACATTGGGGAGTAAAGCGGAGAGGTGGGGAGTGATGGATGGGGCGGGGTTGCACGGGGTGGGGTGGGATGGGGTGGATGGATGGGGTGGAATAAGATAAGTTGAGTCAAATGGAGCCAAGTGCAGTTTGTTAATGAGACTGATATTGGTGGCCTTTGTATTTGAATAACAATTTAGCTAAAACTCGAGATTTTTTGTACGGAACCCTAAATCTTTTTCGAAAATAAAAGTAGCCTAAGTTACCAGCTATAACATCAGCTATCTACCAGTGTAAGTCCCGACAAATCAGTTCCGCCATGACAGATATTAGCTGAAACAAACAGACAGATACACAGACAGACGAATTTTTTTTAAAGTGCTTTTGGTATATGTACTATGTAAACATACGTAAATGCATTTAGTAAAAAACGGTTATTTTAATTTTACAGACAGACACTCAAATTTTATTTGTGTTAGAAGATTTGGACATCGCGTTTTGTCTATTTAATTGCCCTATAAGTGAATTTCGTGGAAGTTTATTTTATAGCAAACAGTTTAACAAGATTAATTTAATTTTAAAGTTATCAAAGTATTCAGGAGTTTCAAATTATTTTAACTACGCATTATAAAGTACAAGTAATGAATTTAAGTGAATTCTTGATTGTACCACATAAATTACTAGACTGATTTAAAACAAGTACCTGAATGACAGGGCTTTGCTCGATTTCTTTTGGTATTTAAATATTTCAATAATCAAAATTCTTATTTTTAAAAACTTTGTTTTTGACGCCATCTGTTTATCGGTATATAAACTACATTAATATCGCTATGTTCGCTATGATGTTTGCACGAAAACGGATAGATGGCTATTTTCGATTGGCAAAAAGAAAGTACAAATGAGTTTTCACAGACATGATACCTATCTAGATCGATTTTTGTCCCCGAAAACCCTTATATTGAAAATCTCATCGAAATCATTACAGCCGTTTTGAGATACTCATTACAAATAAATATAAAAAATAAGTATAAAATTATTGCTCGTTTAATATTACAAGTACAAAACTCATAACTAATTGAGTACAGAAATATATTTTTTTAAATATATCTTTTTTTATATAATATTGGAAGGCAACAAGGAGACGGATTTAAAGATCGCTCTGCCTATTATATAGACACTAAAGTTAGTAACGCACCATGCGTTGCCAACCTGAGGCCGGGTTGTTAGGCCTCGTACAAAAGTGTTTACCGGCTACCTAAGGTACCTAGTAGCTATATATCGTATATTTAAGGTACCTAGATAATAATTCACACGTGGCACGTGGTAGAACTTCATTATTAATATTTTATATTAAACATTAATGGTAATATTTGCCCTGATGATGCTATAAAAAGCGAAACCGGTAGGCAAAAATATTAAATAAATTTATGTGGAACAAGTGTTTAATATAAAATAGTACCTAGATAAGTTTATCACAAAATTTGTAAATAAAAAACCAGATACCTATGTATTAATTGATATACTAGTTTATTTATGACTAGCGACCCGCCCCGGCTTCGCAATGGGTGCACAACTGATGGTAAATATACTACAGAATGTCTCTTACGGACATCATATTAGAAACCTATAAAATTAACAGTATTTCTCTATTATTTTATGCATGTATTATACATATAAACCTTTCTCTTGAATCACTCTATCTATTAGAAAAAGTTGCATCAAAATCCGTTGCGTAGTTTTAAAGATATAAACATACATAGGGACAGAGAAAGTGACTTTGTTTTATATTATGTAGTGATTATTTGAAACCCACGCCTATGTTCGCGTAGGTGTTCAACATTATTTTACGATTATTTTTTTATGCGAAATCGTATTAGTTTTTGGAAAATAAAAGTAACCTAAGTAAATCGGTTTTGCTGCTCCGGAGATTAACCGGAAGAAACAGACAGATAAAAAATATGAAAAATGTTATTTTGTTATATGTGTCACTTATACATACATATGCATTTAGTAAAGTAGTACTTACACATTAGTACTTACTATAACTATATACTTCAATTTTGTTTACAGGTATTAGCTTTCCGCCCGCGGCTTTACCGGGTGAAATTCTCGTGATAAATATATAGTATATATGTCATAACATTTAAGCGGAAGCTTTCATCATAGTGGCTCCATCTTTAATTTCAGTTCGATCAGTCGAAAATTTACGAAGTTTTATACAAACTTTCAACTCCTGTTTTAACCTATTAGGGTAGAATTATCAAAATCATTTCTTAGCGGATGCCTTCATCATAGTCAATCAGTCAGCCAGTTACATTTGCGTTTTTATATACTTCGATTTTAAAAACCAGAAAACTCAATGCACTTTTTTAACTTATTAAATTCATTTGACAGATAAATACTTAAACATAAAAATAACAGTTTTTAAAATTCAATCATAATTAAAAGTGACAATTAAATTAAATTTTTACCAATTATTAATTACAATATTAAAAATTTAGCAATACAAAAAAGTATTTCCTAAGATTTAAAAAAAATCTATAAAAAAGTGATGTATCTTACCGTATCATAAATCAAACACAATCCCTAATACAAGTATTGAATCACACACGTACTTAACTCAACTCATGCGCCGGTCCTCGGTCGCGAGCTTTGATCAACTGAGTGAATCAACATTCACCGAGGGGGATGTGTCTGAATGAATTTCTCAGTTGCATCACTTACATGACGGGTATTTCCTTTCGTCCATGGCAATACTATCACTTGTCCGTTACGCAATTCCAAGCAAAAATATTCGCTGAATCGGTAGATATGTTTTGTATGTATAAACTTAATTTGTGTAAGTTTTCAAAGAGACACTAAGAAATTAGCTTAATAGGTAAACTTTGTATTTAAACAAGTTGCCCGATCCGGGAATCGAACCCTGGATATTGTGCGTCGAAATCGTGCAACGACTCCACTCGACCATAAAGGCGACTTATTATTATCTTCGAGCGGCATCGAAAGACCACACGGTACACTAATTTCTTCATTAATATTATACATACATACGTACATACATACATATCTTCATGCCAAGTCCTTTACGAGACTTTTGACCCCAACCTCGGGTAATACACGGGCGATTTGGTCATGGAATGTCAACCTGGGTCTCCCCGGGTACCTACAGCCATCCACATTCGCATTGTATATCTGTTTAGTCAATCTTGATTTAATTAAGCTGTTGTTATCCCTGAATACATAAATAAATAAAATATTTTAAAACATAAGTATCATAATATAAGGAAGGGGCAGACTCCCTTAAAGGTGACACACAAAAATAGTCTTTATTTTCATTATCAAAAGTAGTATTCAGTAGCAAAACCCTCTTTGGTAATTGAATATTTGTTTTATTAAGACTAATATCGAGAATGACATTCCGTGACATTCCACGACTAAATCGCCCGCGTATTATCCGAGGGTGGGGTCAAAAGTCTTCGAAACCGGCGTGAATGTATGAAGAGAGTAATGAATGTGGAGGAAGCTAGGCAAGTATGTAGGAGTCGTGACACTTAGCACTCAAAACTCTCTGCATAATAGAATAGAATGTAATTTATTGACACAGATCCTTGCAATCTAAAGCTATAGGTTGTGTTGCTGTTACACCAGACTGCAGCCATGTAAAACAGAAATTTTATTTAAATGAGTGGGCTACCTAACAGACAACGTAAAAGGCGAGCATAAGTTTATTGCCAGTAATACTGGCTTTTTACTACCTGACATGATTCGCCTGAATTAGTTTCCTACCCATTTCTATCTGACTGGCTTTGTTAGGCGTGTAGTCTAACCACTCTACCATGATGTGGTCTAACTGTTACTCGTCTTTTAAATCTGATGGATAAATGGAGCTATTGATTTATATCATAGTATCAATTAATAATAAATTCCGATTTTTCAGTCAACACCAGTTGGAGTGAAGGCTATGGCTATGGCGACCCCAACACCGGGGCACATTGCTGCGATGACGCCAGAACAGCTGCAAGCTTATCGTTGGGAGAAAGAAATAGATGAACGCAACAGACCTTACACTGACGATGAACTTGATGCCATGTTCCCAGCCGGGTACAAGGTTTTGCCTCCGCCTGCTGGTAAGTACACCAAAATTTGGGCCATTCTAACCAAATATTATTTTGTTTTTTATTAAGTTTACTCAAAACAGATAGAAGTCAGAACAACTAGTAATCTAATAAAACTTTAGTTTCAGGACACATGTATTAAAAGCGACCTCTATTGGAAACACATCGACGTAAAGTGTTACATAACAAATACATGTGTTTATTACAAATTAAATTTTTCAAAGAATACAAATTTATAATAACCAATTTTTCTTTCAGATGAATGATGACAAGGGTTTATACGGTCATGCCGTCGGATTTCCAGATGCTTTGATACTGTTGCTTTTTGCATGCGTATTTATTTGTACAGTGCTACAAGAATCTTTTGGCACTCCGGTGACACTGACACGGATCATTACTAAAAGCTACGAGGAATTAGAACCGTATTTTGGCAAATGCAATTAAGCGATCGTTTAGATGATGTAAGGAAGTTCAAAAAAAAATTAAGAATGAAGCTCAAAAAATCTTTACCACTATAGTGGAGCTTGAACTCATGTCTTCGGTGTGCCGGGCCGATGCGTGGTACGCCGGAAGCGTGGGTTTAAGCCTCAGTGGCATCATATTTTTCTTCATGTCTGAGTATTTTTAAGAACTTATATTGCGTGTCGAAGTGGTCCACGTAGATCAGCCGGGTGCCAAAGGTCCTCGTAGAGCCGTGCGCGTGCCTGCGCCGGAGTCCGCCACTGATGTGCTTGTTGTTGCCCAGGTTACGTCCCGATACGGACGCCGGCCCGTAAGCTGACGGCCACGCCCACGCCGCTGGCGGGTACCCCAATCGGCTTTTTCATGCAGACGGAGGAACTGGGCGGGGCCGCCGCCGCCGCGCGCCTGCTCGACCCCCAGCCCAAGGGGAGCCAGCAGCTGCCCTTCATGAAGCCCGAGGACGCGCAGTACTTTGACAAACTGCTCATCGACGTCGACGAGGACACGCTCTCGCCGGACGAGCTCAAGGAGAGGAAGATCATGAAGCTGCTGCTTAAGATAAAGGTCGGTGCCGACTGCCGAGACTGTGACTCGATCGTCGTGTCGCATGTGATTGAATAGTCGTTTATATTTTATTAGCTTTCCGCCCGCGTGGAATTCATTTCTCGCTATAAATATATAATACATATTACGTACATTTAAGTGGACGCCTTCATCACAGTAGCTCCAATCTTCAATTTCACTTCAAACAACCGAAAATTTACGAAATTGAATACAAACTTTCACCCCTTGAGGGAAAATGTATGAAGATCCTTTCTTAGCGGATGCCTACATTACAGTGGCTATATATGCCAAATTTCACCCTAAATGGTCCAGTAGTTTGGTTAGTGTGTTTGTCAGTCACCTTTGCGTTTTATATATTTAGATTACAAACTGCTTCTCACGGCTTCAACCATATTTGCAATATGTCCTTCGTTTTCTAAATTGTACAACCCCTTGTCTGTGTCAAATAACTTGCGTCGCCTCGCCTCGCCTCGCCTTACGTCGAGAGGAACAGACAGGACTGTATGATACAGCAGTGTTATCGAGCGTAGTTTTCGCCCTGAAAGTCAGTCTGACTTTGCCTATTCTATTATTTTATTTAGTTTTGTACGGTACTATTCGTTTGACTATTGAATGCGTTGCTATTCTGACACAACATTTCATAAGCATGTTGATGATGCAAACTCTTAAATTTTGCCACAGCAATCACACACAGAAAATCACACAATAAATTTCCTTCATATTACTTTTATCAAGTGATTATGTATTAAATCCTATATACCTTTTTTTCAAGTATGTCTTTGAATCGAAAGTGTAATTTGTGTAGTTACAAATTAATTTTACATGTACAAAAATATATTTACATGCCTACTTAAGTTTGACTAGATTATATTTTTGCCTTCTCTTCCTTCAGAATGGTACTCCACCCATGTGCAAAGCAGCCTTGCGACAAATCACAGACAAGGCCCGCGATTTCGGCGCGGGTCCGCTGTTCAATCAAATTCTACCGCTGCTCATGAGCCCTACGTTGGAAGACCAAGAACGTCATTTACTCGTTAAAGTGATTGATCGGATTTTGTACAAGCTAGACGATTTAGTTCGTCCCTATGTCCACAAGGTATGTATATGAAATATATTTCGACCATAAGTATGTATTATAATATAATACCATTGGCTAATCATGGGTACATACTAGTATGTACCTCCCCCCTTTCGAGGATATATGGGCGTGATAATATTTATTTACGTTTTGCTTAGTGTTCAAAATTCACACTTGCTTTTGAATTAGGGATACATGTAATTACAGCCTGTATAAAAAAGACTAAAATAATAAATTAAAATATAAATATCCCTGGACAAATTTCACATATTGATATAACCTCAAAGTAAGCTAATTATTATTTGCTTGTGTTATGGGTGTTAGCCAACGATATTGTATATAGAAATACATATACAAATACCAGAATAAATTTAATAAATGCCCAGACCCAGAAATATGAATGTTTATGTTCATCACACAAACGCCTCTGTCGGAAATCGAACCCGAGTCTCGCTATTCGTCGTCGTGGTAAGGCAACTAGCGTGTTTTTAAAAGATATATTTTTTTATAAGTAAATAACTATTTCATACATTAAACAATTTTTTATTGAACTGATACCATTTTAGTATTTTTAATATTAAACAAGGAAAAATATTTTAGTTAGAAACTTTATAAATAAAACCCTTTTTGTAATAGTTTCTTTGTAGGTCTCTGCATAACTTTTGTCTTATTTTAAAAATTTACAAAGTTACCAAATATTCATATTATTAGTAAGATTTAAAATTTGGTATTTTTTACAGATTTTGGTCGTAATAGAACCTTTACTTATTGACGAAGATTACTATGCGCGTGTAGAAGGCCGTGAAATTATATCAAACTTGGCTAAGGCGGCCGGGCTAGCTACTATGATCTCCACCATGAGGCCGGATATCGACAACATTGATGAATACGTCCGTAACACCACCGCTAGGGCGTTTGCTGTTGTTGCTTCAGCCTTGGGTAACATACACTATAATATTCTCAACATATAGGTTAAATTGATAAAATTTTACTGAAAATAAAAAAAATATATATTATATAATTTATTTTTACACCATATATTTTTTACAGAAATTACTTTTATTTTAATGTAATTAAAGATCTGTGCTAATTTTGAATTTTGTCTTATAGCTACTTATTCAAGCAGTTTTCAGTGTAATATAAATTTCAGTTTTATTCAAAAGTCGAAGTTGGTTGGTTTCAGTTTCGATTGAAATGAGAAATTATTTAGTGTTATATTTTTTGAAAGTTGTGAAATCAGCAGTAAAATAATTTCTAAGTCTGAATAACCAATCTTTCTCACACTGTTCAAATGTAAAACATATTCATTAATGTAAAAAAATAGTATGGGCATATATATGTAGTTATTAAATACCTACATATTATAAATTAATTGCAGGTATTCCGTCGCTTCTACCGTTCTTGAAAGCCGTATGCCGATCTAAAAAATCTTGGCAAGCTCGTCACACTGGTATCAAAATTGTACAGCAAATCGCCATTCTAATGGGATGTGCTATACTGCCCCACCTGAAGTCACTTGTGGAGATCATTGAGCATGGTAAGCATTTTGAAAGTAACTCTTAATTTGAGATTAACCTTTGATCCTTGTTGTAAGTTAAACATAAAGTTTCTCACTGAGAACATTTGAGGGTAATGAAACAAAAGATTTTATTTAGAACAGTATGAACTATGTATAATCAACGATGAATGCACTTTTATGAATATGAATATTAATTAATATTAATTTTGCTGGAATTATTTCATTAGGGTAATAACTGACTTAATTTTAAAATTACGTAATTAAAACAAACAAAAATAAATTAAGAATTAAATGTAAAATTAAGTAAATTCAGCATTAAATGATCTCTTTTCTTGAAAAATTGATTTTATATATACGGCAATGTTAAAATGTGATAATACTTTTTTGTAGGCTAAGACTGAATAAGCATATGCTTCTGATAGTAAAGTTAACCGCCATTATGGAGGCATGAATAGGTAATGCAGTGGAGCAAGTTGCCGTTCCTGGGTAGGTTGCTGTTAATCATTCCCACCAGTTAGGAGCCATCCATAAATTATGTCATAGGTTGATATGAGTTAACGAAATTGACAAGGGGCAGGAGGGGTTTAAAACTTTGTGATGTCACATAAAAATCTAATTTTTTTTACAAATGTTTATCATGTGGCTGGTTTATTAATTAGTATATTTTTCTTAATGTTGCTTTTATTGAAGATTAATCTTTAATAGAAGCAACATTAAGTAAAATTAAAACAGTTTGGAAAAGTGATGATTATATTTAACTACTTGTAATAAAAAAAAATGGAAAATATGCAAAATCGCACCAGGACGGAGGAGGACTTGTGAAAAGGAGGGGGAGGAGTCAAAAAAACGTGATTTATGGATGATATTGTGTTATAGGTCTCGTAGACGAGCAGCAGAAAGTGCGCACGATCACGGCGCTGGCGAGCGCGGCGCTGGCGGAGGCGGCCACGCCGTACGGGATCGAGTCGTTCGACTCCGTGCTCAAGCCGCTGTGGAAGGGCATCCGCACGCACCGCGGGAAGGGGCTCGCCGCCTTCCTCAAGGCCATCGGCTACCTCATCCCGCTCATGGACGCCGAGTACGCCAACTACTACACGCGGGAAGTCATGCTCATCCTCATTCGGGAGTTCCAGTCTCCGGACGAGGAAATGAAAAAGATCGTGTTGAAGGTACGCCGATGTTTGTCAATGAGGGTAATGCAATCGGTGGGGCTAGGCGGGGCTAACATATTCGCGGACAGTATGACTAATTGTTATGACATGCTATTAGAGCTTACATTTTTCTATGGAATGCTTTTGCCGTACTAGCATACTAAAGAAATAGTACGCATATAAAACAAAGTTGTGTTAGTTGCCACGCCAATTTTTATTTTTACAAGGCCAATTTTTATGATTTTCTTGGATTTCTGATATATTTCCGAAGATAAATAAATAAATTTATACACATAATTTATAATATTGTAATAAAATCGCAGGAAAGTCAAAACTGTACATTGATTATTTTTTTGAAAGAATACTTGGGGCGTGATCTACAATCTATATCGAACCCAAAAATACAGTTTTTAGATTTTTTGTCTGTATGTATAAACTCAAAAAGTACTGCATGGATTTACTTCAAATTTTGCATGAATATTACTAACAGGTCGGGTATATATTACATATAATATATAGTATCAGGTATATATAATATACAGGCTACATATTATCACGCTGTCACCCACAATGAGCTGGGAATTATTATCTTTTCTTACGCATTCTGTGACAGCGTGTAATCGCAGACAAAGTCGCTGGCAGCTGCTAGTAATAAAATAAATAAAAAGATCTTCCTCTTACAAAGTTAGAAACTACCTCTTTATAATCTATATATATATAAAAATGAATTGCTGTTCGTTAGTCTCACTAAAACTCGAGAAC
>DVZN01000533.1:0-12773 GCA_018237365.1 Caria ino melicerta
CAACTGATGTTAAGTGACGTTGCAGCCGAAAAAAGCCGAAATATTCCCAGAAAGTATACTAACATTGAGCGAATTATTCGATTGATGGAACCTAACCGCTCGTATTGCCGGCTACTGGCTGCCCTTTTATACGAGCGCCTAGTGCACCCACATGGCCGAGCCGGCGCTATCCGTACCGTTCAGATTAATACACTGGCAGCAGTCCCATGACGAATATGTCTTAAGAGTTTCTAGTCTTTTCGCGCACAATTATATAGGAATGAAATGCTTCTCTCGTAATAGTTCATGTGATAGTTACGAAATACGTTTTTGTCTATTTCTATTCGAATTGTAAATTATATTTAGGGTTTTGTGTCATATTTTTCTAATTTCTGATGGTAACTTCACTCACCAAGTAGTGCCACTGGCTCGTATGTTAAGTTAATTATATTATATCGTTAATGTAGTCATGTTGCAGCTTCGAACAATATTTTTGGGCTTTATCGCTAAATACTCATGCGTGAATGTGTAATTTTAAGATATTTAGTTTTACGGATCTTTTCGTAGTTTTTGTAATGCAAATTTACCTAAGTACAGAATATGTAAGTACATGTGATTCGAATGAATGATTATATTTTATAACTTTTAAACTTTTTTTAGTCACAATCGTCGGAGATTTTACTTGGTTAGGACATTTTGTACACAGGTTGGTCACGCGAGGCGTGTTTTAGTTGAAAGCACTTGGGTGAATTTTATTTTTAAGTTCGATCAAAGCGTAGTCCTCTTAAGTAGCTTCAACTGAAATACGCGGCGTCCGCTCTGTATCTGTTTTATTTAGAAATCATTGCAGATTTTATTATTCATAACATTTATACATGATTTTGTAGGTGATTTTGCTAATTATAAAAATAAAATTAAACCGCAAGATGAATTTTTTAAACTAGATATTAAATCTAAGCCAAATTGTTGTTACTTGGAGAAAAATCTGAATTTACATAACATATCTGACAAAATGGTTAGTGTGCTACAATAAGATTTTGAAAGAAAAAACCATCAAAATCAATGTATTATAAATATAGAAATCGTTAAATTAAGGATAATATTATTGTATTTTGTAACAAGAATCGATTCTTGTATTTGTATGAAATGTTGAAGTCGATGAAACGTTTATTTGATTGCGCTGTGCACAAACCGTATTCTGTGGCTTCTAATCGGTGTCACCCGAGTTGTTATATTGTGTAAAAGTCATATCATAGCGTTGTTAGCTTTAGTGCAGTCGATGGACGCCAGCAACCGGGGCCTTGTCCGCACGACACTAACTCAGTTTACACGATTAGTAGTGTATAAACACTAAAATACACACATTGGTACGTTCTAGTACATAATTCTCTTGGAATTTTCCTTTAAAAATTAGAATACATTTCCCACACGTCGTGTCCGTGCTAATTAAAATGATTTAACCTAATACAAATTCTATTTCGACAGATGACTATTGAAAAATGTCATTTTGATAAAATGTAACAAATTTATGGGTTTCTTTGGGTTTTGCTGCTGCAAGCTGCTTATCTTATAGATATACTTTGCAATTATAACTGTGATTTTTGCACTTAGAACAAAATAGGTTAGGAAAGCGAAATAGCAGGCTTACTCAATTTACAATGGGAACTCAAACAAATTAGACACTTCAGTTATAATCGCAATGTAATCTGGTTCGTTCCGCAAATGTAAACATTACCTAGCATACAGTATTTCCTCATTGATGCAAAATTTGATCCTAGCGGAAATAAGCCTTTACAATGCAAATTATAGTATATAATCTTAAACGTAATCTATAATCTGTTTCGTGGTCACCTAGTGGATTTTCTTTCTATATTTAATAAAATACGCACTTGTACTTTACCAAATAGGTAGGTGTCTTTTTTAAATAAACTTAAATGTTTTACAGATATTTTTGGCAACAAATATAAGTTGACATATTTCCTAGGGATCAACTATTTGACTGAGTTATAGTGTCTTGTGAACGTGGCCAGTAGTGTCGAGTCCCAAAGGCCGGCCGCCATGTAAATAGTGTTATCGGCGTCGCTGCCACATAAAATTCGTATCCTCGGATAATTGTTAACGTAGCGAGAGTTAATAAGTATCACTTGTTCGTCAATTGCACCCGTCGACGCAGTTCAGTTAGTGTAGTGTATTCAATAATTATACTATTGTTAATGAATCGTTGACCGCGGAGCTGTATCGCCGACTGACCACTTCGCTTGTGAGATGTTATGGAAACGTCACTCGTGTTTTTTAATTTCGATATTATTAGTTCGATGTGTCTAATCCATAAAGCGAAAGATGTCTGGACATGTCACTTCTAGTAGCTAAATGATGCTATCTCACTCTCACTGGCCCGACCTCTCGGACTAAGCAGAGTGATTTTGTTGTAAACTTCAACTCGCTGAAAAGAGAAGTTGGCCAAAGCGAATGACTAAACAATATTGACATTTGTATTAGGTCCTAGATAAGAGTGTAATCTCCAGATTTCGTGTAGTTTTATGGTATAATCGCTCTGAAATAAGTGCACGCATCAGCGCAGAAAATATTCTACTAATTTCCGTTAGATTGCGCATCATACATACGCACGTATTTTACAGCGGTCATGGCATATCGTTCATTATAAATAAATTAATCATTTTCAAATTTTTTATATGCGAATCGCTAAACTGGAGACAGAGACGTGCTGTAAATATTTTTTTTCTGATTACTCGATACATCGATTTGACGGACATGATGTATGAATTTTTGATTTCAACATTGGTAACACTGAACTTTTATTTTACACTAAAATTTTAATAAAGATGAAAAATAAATTGTGATTATTGAATTTGATGGGATAATTTGATATTTAGAATACATTATTTTGTGTTGCTGATAATATCTGTAGGGTACTATTATACATCATGTACGTCGATACCCGCTAACATCAAGAACAGTGCGAAACATTAAGTTCGCTTAATCATAAGTATACATACATGTATACTAATATATTTTATTATAAAATCCATTACATAACTTGGTGAATATGGCGTATAGATAAACAGAATGTAATATGTATCGAAATTGGTAGTAGACCGATTAAATCAGGACACGTTTTCGAAGATGGATAGGTTTGGTTATTTTGGTACAATTGGATGCACCGCGTAAATTGGTAGCGAACAGTGTATAGAGATTAACTTGTATAAAAATAATGCTCAATTTCCGTGTCTGTATGTTATACTGTAATGTTAAATGTTTAAACTTTTGGATATACCTAGTGATTTGTTTGTTATACATAATGAATGTCTTCCGTTCGGCACATTATATAGGATCATGCACATTTGATTACGGCACGGGTGTCTCCTGGCTGTTAATGCGAGTTTTGTTAATGATTTGAACCGAGTGCACAGCGACCTCCTTTATGCAATTTGTGATAAATAAAGGATAGATTTTTCGTGTGGCAATTTTATCATAGATTGCGAGCTGATTCTCTCTTTTAATGTAAATATATATTTTTTTTCAAATGGAAAATGTTAAATGAAGTGAATCATTTAAAGCATTGTGTACTCATTTACGTTATTAATAAATTATAGTATGAATTCACTTTTGTTTTAATTATATTTTATTTTCCTAACTCCTTTGATCCTTTTTTATACAACTAGATCAATAAGGAATGCAATTTTAAATAGAAAAATCAACAATTCAATAGAACATGTAAATTCGATACAGTTTATTAGATACGGAAATAAATTATTTTACATGAAACCATCAGCGTTTTGAAATGTAGTGATTCGGTAAAAACGATTATATTCCTACCGATAAGATTGCAAGGTTCTTTGATAATATATAGTAATGATCCTTTGGTGCGGAATAATTAAAACAATCGGAAAGCAAGATTATCTGGTGCCGCGATAAGGGCTGCTTGTACGACGACCGAACAGTCTTGGCTAGCATCGCGAATGCGCTGTGTTGCGCCGTTTCTTCTCATAATGCAATAAATGGTACAATCTAAATATATAAAAAGTTGAAAATGGTGCTCTGTCCGCCGTTTAAGTGGGCGTCGAAAGGCGGATTCAATCTCGCCACACCAGTCAAAGATCGCGATGACTCGGAAAGAAGGGAAACTATTACTGTGAGTATGCTGAGAGTATTTGATTCTTTTGTTATATGCAACCGAAAGAGTGTTTATGTTACGATTTACGTAGAGTGCATCATTCGAATGGTGCATTAAATATTTGTGTTTGAAAGATAGTCATACAATATCATGATTTACCCAACGTACTTTGTTAAGACGGTTTCGTTTACGGGAAAATCCCGACGAAAGACTGTAGAAGACATATTGTTTGTATTGAGGACACGGAGTGATTGTAAAGGATTGTAATAACTACTTAAAACTTTTTAATGTTATGTACTCACTCAATAAATTAATAAGTACAAAGAGAATTACTGCCTGAGCACCAGCCGTATTTGAGTAAGTATAAAAAAGCTATCAAAGGGAAAGACTTAACTTTTTGATTTTGTTTTATTAACAACTTTCTTGAATACATGAATGAAAATTGAGAACTGAATATCCGAATTATCAATACAAATATGTTTACGGCTTTAAATGTCTAGAAAAATTTACCAAACCACTTCTTAAACCGTTTAAAGCTATCTGTTAACTTCTGTATTGCTATCCTAAGGCCGCCATCTTGTCTTCAGCAGTAGGTTACCTATAAGTTTTTTCACGTTTAAGTGGTATCTACTATGGATATTACTTCGGTAATTTGGGTCTTTCACTCTCGTTACCGGCTAGAGTTTACAATTATTGGAAATTATTTCAATCTACTATTGTAAACATACTGGCGAAATATGTTTCGTTTTTTGAAGTAAATAACTTAGTGTTTAACAATTAACGCCTGATTCAATAAAATATCATTATTTTATTGAATCGGGCGTTAATTGCGGAAATCCATTATCTATAACTAGAGAAAAGGCTTTTAGTTGATTTAAATTATAATATGCAATTAGTAGCTACATTTTTGTATATTTTGCAAATAGACGAATATATGAAACTACATTCAAAAATCACGGCATTGATTGTGGATAAACACGTTATCCGATAAATGTAAATCAATTGGAATTGCGAGATTAGCTTTTTATTAGTTCAAAGAAAATTGAGTAAAGGTAAACGGAATTATCGATGATCTCAACTTTTATAATAGGATCATTGTTGTTGTTGTGCATAATCTTATCAGGGATAAAATAAAAACCTCAAGGAAATTAATTCATTTATTTATTATTTAGGATGAACTCCTCAAATGAGTCGTATTACTGCTTAGCTTCACATGGAATATTTCTCTTAACGACACTGCTTTATTAATACTCTTAAATATCAGTACCTGGGTGCCCGAGATTTGTTTGGTAAAAAGAGAACACCTTTCGGGATTCAAACCTGGGTCCTCCGGTTTTGTGGCCGGTTACCAACTGAGCTATTACAGCTTTGTAGATGTCAACGAAATTACTTTTGTATTCTAATGATAAATTGTAGAAAATTTTCATTTCGTTAAAAACACGGACAAAACGATATTTTCTCAAAAATAAAACCTAGCTTGTAGACATTATTTATGAAAATCATTTATACATTTCCAAAATTTTAAAATTGTGGACAATTATAAGTGATTTTTATAAATTATGTCTACAATGGAATTCCACCAAGTGCCTACGATAAGTAGTATAGAAACTATCAAAACCTAGCTTGATTGATTTTTCTTCCTCGTTTAGGTATGAGATATATGGGGATAACAATAACCCTAATTCTATTACAAAGTGTCAACTCAAACCCACCCAAAAATAGGATAAGGCGTAGACAAATTCTCCCCCTACGGGATAGGCAATAAAAATGTCAAATCCATTCTGGACTCACTTGACGTTGCCCTCAATAAACCATTTACCTTTGTGTAGTTGGGTAAGCAGTCATGAAGGTTTTTGAAGATCTCTGGCAAAATTCATTAAAAGTATCAAATTTCAATCAAAGTAATTGTAAGGGTAGGGTTGTGGCAACTCGGAACAATGTTTTAGCTAGAATTGACTCTTTCTAAGTTGCGTTGGGTCAACAATATTTGAGATGGATAAGTGCGATGTAAGTCGCGAACAGGGAGTTGTGTCTTAACATTAAATTAATCTTAACTTAAAAACTTAAATTTCACATTTTTTATTTACCAATTGACTATTTTCATAAATCGTGAATATAATCATCAATCAATTACCATTAAATTAGTTTAGAATATAAACTTATAAAACAAAGAATAACAAGCTGATTGTCCGTTGGTTTTCCGCAGCGTAGAATAGCACCACATGTTTGCTCAATGGTATTGTAGACGGCAGTTAAGGGTCCGTCCGGGATGTGGGCAGCAGCGCCTCCCGGGGACACCACATCGCGTAACAAACATACACTGCGATCACTAACCCGCCTTCCCAGCAGAGTAACTAAGGGCAAAATCTCCCTTCTGGGGGAGGCCTACGTCCAGCAGTGGACCATGGCTAAAATGTGATGTGTGTGTAAAAAAGATGGCACTACTGCATACTTTTATCCCTTGTTGGTCCAGGCTCCTTTGAAGAATAGACCATCTGCCTTCCTTTCAGACCGCCGACCTCAGACTAGGTGGTAGAGCTTCGCAGCGGCTCGCCCGTGAGAAATGGTACTCTTACCATCAGGAAATTCGTCTGCTTGTTTTTCTTAAAATATTATTAAAAAACTCTCAATGTCAGTAAATGAATTATTTTTGGCATTTATATGCCTTTTAGGGTGATCTCGTCCTTGCAATTTTCATTATTAATGGCATAGGACAACAAATAAGCAGATGGTTGATAAGGGTAATAATTTTCCATACACACAGACAGACACAGACACAGTAATATTCTCCTGATAATATACGTCTGTTTATTTGTACCCCACAAGTGCTCCTTTCTGGATAGCAGCCTAGCCCTCGACGTAAAAGAGTACTATTTCAGTACTCTTTTACGTCGAGGGCTAGGCTGCTGTCACCGACCTGACTCGATTCTTTTGACTTACTTACCATGCACGTTGACAGTGAAGAAAACCTTCGCGTTTACGCTCTTCTTTACAAGTCTTATTAGCAGAGGCCGTAATCTTTGGTAATTTTGACGATGATACTGTCTATGTCAATTGGCTTGATTCACTTAGCACTGATAACGTAGGTAAATCTGTTCATATATATAATCGTTAGAGATATATATGATTGTATACCTCATTCTGTTATAACTTCTTGAACTAACATCTGATCTACCATATCTCTGTTAAAAATTCACTTGAATTATCGAAGCTTTAGTTTTTTCCGAGATAACACGTCCGTTACACATAATTTAGTCATGGCCAATAGGCTGTATGGAAAGTGTGACACTACGGACCAGCAGATTGAGTCTGAGTCCCCCTTTGCTCTAACCTATCCATGTGGGCGGAACTGCTTTTAGCTGGGTGAACTAGACATCGTTGCCAGCAACGCTATCACTGTGGTTTTTCTGGAAATTTAATTCTATATTTCGTTATCTATTTGTATGAAAATACCAGCTTACTCAATGAGGAGTACAGCTTTGCTATCAATCTTTCAAAATAGCTACCTATTATTAAGTCTAGGTATCGGCTAGGTCAAAGCATATCGCCAAAATTAACAAAAAATATTCCTTCAGAAACAAGAGCCATCTTCAACATTCGAAACGATGAAACAAAACTGATTTTATGGGTTCTTGTATTGCGTCTAAGACGACTTTATCAGGTGTGAAATTTCTAAAAAGTTTTATGTACGTAAGGCCTGAGCCAACCTGAGCTCTTTGGCATTTCTCCGATCGTGCTAAAAGTTCGCACTGCTGAGTTATATCCGCAACTCCCTACCTTTCCGACTGTATTACTTGTTATGGGTTTTTCCGAGATCCTGGAAGACCAAAATTAGCCTGCAAAAAGTAAGACAACATTTTAAACCCACCTATCGCTTGGAACTTTATAAAGTGTAAATTATGCACATATTTCAGATGGATGTCCGCCTCCAAGTTCCAACACCATATCTGTCTATTTGAAAATTCGATGACAAAGCACTTGCTTATCGGCTTAACTCAGCGGCGTTTCGTAGATAACATAGGTTGGGTGGTGAAAAACCTTTACACTAAAATATGTTTAGGTTTATCTGTGTGCAATAGCAAATTTAAGTATGAAATTGATATAATTATACAATACCTACCATATCGTCTGCCCTTGCCAACTTCGTCCCGCCTTACAAATTGACAGAATATAAAAAAATATAACTAAAATATGATTTAAATTAAAAAGTAAATGACATGCCAAACTCTTGCACCTTTCTCCAGAATTTAGACAAACTCTTCAGGTGTATTTTATACAGGCAGTAGGTACCGTATTTACCATACCACGGGGCCAGTGCCTAGAGCCCCCATCCTCAGAGGGCCCCGAAGGACTGACAGTTTCTCTCACGATTATTCTCAAAACATTTTTCCGGGCTCATTACACTTTATTCACAAAAAAAGTTAAAGATTTAGCTCAACACAAATCCCGAGAAACCATAACCATAATCGTAAACAAAAAACCAGCAGTGTACTAAATATACCGCCATAACTATTATAGTACTAGCAGTTCCTGCGGCTACGCACGCGTTTTTATTTTTAACAAACTCTTCCAGACTCCATTTGACTCAACTTCACTCTACAACCATGCTTACCCACCCAACTTCACGCAACCCCGCCCTAATCGGAACTTTCCACCCTTCTAATCACCCGTTTCTTCACTCCCCAACAAACCATCAATCCCCTCTCCTACGGGAACGCCTAAATTAAACGGGATAAAATAGTTTATAAATGCAGATAGGCAGGGACTGGTGGGGATAGTGGGGACTGGTGGGAACTGTTGCCGACTGGTGAGGACTGGTTGGGGCTGGTGGGGATAGTGGGGTTTGATGGGAACTGGTGGGGACTGCTTGTGACTGTTGGAGACTGGTAGGGATTGATGGTGAGGTTCGGCAATCCCCACCAATCCCCACCTATCTCCATTCCATTTTATACACAAAACGTCTAACAAAATATCTTGTCAGGATTATAATTGATTCGAAATTTGTTTATGTTTTAATAAAAGCTTAACGTTTATTACTAGGTACATAAAACTTATTACGAGAATAAAAACATATTTCTAATCTCAAAAAGTAATTTTCTCTCAATTTTTTTCCAAATAAAAATAACTTATAGGCCATCGTAAAAGGCGAATATCACCAGTACGATTACCTTTATGAATTAAGTTAAAATAATTTAAAAGTTCTCGCAGGTGAGGTCACAAGCGACAGCTATTTAATATTATACATGTAAAATCTGTTTGTTTGACAACCTTCATCTTCATGAATACAGCTTGGAATTACCAAAAATAAGAAGCTATTTCTAAACCTTGCAAATAATTATAAAATAAAACTGCTAATAATTTATTTAACAGAAAATACCAGAATTCGTACAAGATGCCGTCCAGTCTCAAGATAATAATATTGCAAATGGAACTGCGAATGTTAATAAAAACAGTCTCACAATATCTGCCGACCCGGGCGCCTCCAGTAAAAAGTCCAGCTACATGAGCGTGCAGAGCGAAAAATCCAACAATGGCAATAATTACAGAGACTCCGACAACGAAATGTCCAACGACCGGAAAAGCAGCGCCGGGCGGAAAACTATATCAGACCTGATGCAAAGTGATCCTGAACACCGAACGAGAAGAAAACGTGGTATCATTGCGCCTCATGCTCCGCTTGATAATTCCAAATTCCTTACAGATCTACAATACGAAAAATTTGAAAAGGACGAAAAGTAAGATTGACACACTATATATTTTAATAATCTATATAAATAATGATATTGTCTTTCGAGATAAAAAGTAAACAAAAATAATGAACACTATTATTTACAAACATTCTCCGTGTGCAAATGTATCTTTTATACCTGTACGTATAAAACACATAAACATAGTAAAAATATTATATCACAGAGTTGTCATTCATTTTTTGTTTATTTTTTAACCGATTGTTTAAAATTGAGATTTTTTTCGTATAGCAGACATATCAATATGTTTTTTTCAACGGATGAAAAAACAGAGGAGGTTATCAATTCGACATATATATAATTTTTCCTCTTTTATGAACCGATTTTAAAGATTCTTTGAGGAAAAATAGATATTCCACGGGTGATCCCATGATAAGGAAACTAAAATTCGATAATGACACCTTTGGGAAATCGAGGGGAACTGTTAAAAATCGTAAGGGTGACTAGTATGTTTTATGTACTGCAATAGAATATATTAGGACCCAAGCTAGTCAATTTTATAAGTTTTGATAATTCGTACGATTAATAAAGCTGAAATCAAATATTTGAAACTTTTTTGCAAACAAGCACATGGCTTTTCTGATGTTCAGAGACAACCGCTTATAGACTATACAAGCAATAGGTGCATTGCGGTCCTGTGTTTTGGATGTTAGACAAAATGTGCAAGTCCATCGCCTATACTCTAGAATGAAATACGAGACTGTCAAACGTTGACAGTAGGCTGATGGTTTCCTTGCCGGGACCAATTGCTTTCCAGCTCTCTACCATCAATGGTCTCGTGGTAATGATAATTTCTTTGCTGATCTTAAATGAACTGCTTGGTAAGACATATTCTATTCTACGGGACAGAGACTAACTCAGCGAGACTTTATACAAAGTGATCGTTTGTAACGTATTTACTCTGATTTATAATTGGCAAGTCGAATTTGAAAAACATGTATTTTATATCGTGAATGATAACTTATCTGATCATCAGATATTATATCAAACGATAGGTATATATTAATTTCTTAAATTAAGCATTTTATCAAGCAAAAGCTACCTATGGAGAATTTAAATGTTATTGGCTAGTTTATATTATTATAGAATAAAACAATAAAGCAAACAGGCAGCAATTTTCGTTCACAGGGAATTGTACCACATTAAATATTTATGGTACCCTGCCTTTGACCATATAATTCTGATGGGTGGCTTAATATGACGTCTTTAAGTATCGTTACTCGCAATAAAGGCGCTGCATTACATTGACAAGTAATTGTATTGAAATAATACCGCTCTGGCCCATAAGGTAGGCCCTTAATCACCTGAGCGTTCACATTTGGATTTCACACTAGATAAGAACTGACATTTACGCTATGAACCTAGATGTCTGCACTTCTGTCTAGGTGTTAATACAATTTATTGTACTTATAGACGTAGGCATATCTAAGTATTAGTATAGTTGATTATTATAACCCTTAACTCTAGCAAATGGGTTCCGACAATTCGTATGGTATGTGCAGTGATATTATTTATAATCTTGAGTCGTGATATAAAACTATTCTACGCTATCTAGACGTCTTTCTTGTCCTCCAAACTGAAGCACGACCACGCAAAGCACTGACGCCTCTGCATTTTGTTCTTTCACGTTTTAATGGCTGATTATTGAATTAAGTTGGCTAACCACCTTATTGTTTTAAATATTGTTAAATCAATGACTAAGTGTTATACCATAACTGTCTTCGTTGTAGTAGCAATTGATAAAATAATAATATATAGTATAATTTATTCAAAAAGCTTTTCTCAATGAAATTCACCACACTTCTGATCCAAAGTATACTTAAGTTAGCGCTGCGCATACCTAACCACAGAGAACTTATACACACCTACTTCCTAAAAATGGTTAACGACCAAGTTATAATTTTATTGTTATTTCGCGGAAAAAAGAATGGATTAATATAAATTTATATAGGCAGAGCAGGCAGAGTATGAGAAAATTTGAATCGGCGGAACATCTTTTTTAATGATAATATATAAATTATTAACACTTTTGATAATTAATAATCGATATTGATTTTAATAAAGTGTGTATAATTTAAAGTTATTGACATATTTTATGGCAATAAACATTATTTTATGTTATTTTTATAAAATTATGACTTATTTTTTCAGCTCAGCAGAACAAATCAAAACAGCAATAATGGCTAACGACTTTTTAAAGAATATAATGGATGAGGAACGGCTGTTCGCTGTGGTAGAAGCAATGAGTCCACAAGAGTTCCCAGCAGGCAGCCTGATGATCCGAGAGGGTGAAAGCGGCAGCCATTTGTTCGTCTCCGCCTATGGGCAGTTTGAAGTGCTGAAAGGTGGACAGGTTGTCAAAAACTTTGGTCCCGGAGAAGCTTTTGGTGAATTGGCGATCTTGTACAAAGCTAAACGTTTCGCTTCGATACGATGTAAGTATCATTTACATCATTATTTACTACATAATACGGAAATATTTACTATACTATTAAGAGAGGCAAGACGCCTAAGATCCGGCCCTAGGTAACATTTCGTTTCTAGAGACGACGTGAATTTCTTACTAATCCCTTCCTTAAGAAATTCCACTGCCTCCATTTGCCTTCCGGTATTAAAAAATATATTTTTTCCTTTCTACCTCAACATCGCTGGGAAAATACAAGATTTTTTTATTCAATCCAGCTATTTAATCACATGTAAAGGTGAAACGTTAGGTAAGAGAAATGTACAGCTATTGATTTTTTATACAAGATTGCTTTTCCCGCAGGTATCACTCATGCAAAAGTATGGACGTTGGAAAGAAGGGTCTTCCAAAAGATCATGGTCCGCAGTGGACGACAAGAGCAAGAAGATAACATCCGGTTTCTGTCATCCGTGCCCCTGCTGCAAGGCATCCACGCCATCGAGTTGGC
>DVZN01000534.1:0-12768 GCA_018237365.1 Caria ino melicerta
CTTTGACTGGGTGGTAGATTTTGCAGCAGCCCTCCCGGTTTGATACCACGGCCTTATCTATTCCTGCCACCATAACATCAGTGCTTGTCATTGACGTGTTTCGGTTTGGAAGGCAATTTAACCCGTAAACTTACTTTTGCACGAGGCTTAATATCCCGATCGCAGGTTGGCAACATTAGCATTTTGGTGTCTATTGGCGGCGCCAATTTCGTATCACCAGGAAATCCGTTTGCTTGTTTGCCTTCCGATATCACAAGACTTACTTAGTTACGAATAAGGACAGCAAACAATATTGTGTATATTATTGTCTTCTGCATGTTGTAATCATATCTGTAGCAGGATATTTTAAAACACCTTGTCCCACTTGGCTGTGGACGTCTGGTTCATGGTTTAATATATCACTTCCTATTGTAGTTTTCCTTAAATGTGACACTTCCTCAACATTGAGACTATCATTAAGGTATCAGCATGTAAATTATCCGTCATTCATGGCAGCTACTTTTAATTTAATCATACTTTAGTTACGTACTTGTACAAGTAATTTCCTGCGACTTTGCCTGCATAACTTCCCACCTGGGGAGCTATTTTTGAATATTCACCGATGATTAAAATACTCTTCAATCACTGACAGTAAATACGAACTTCTTATCACATTTTATGTTGTAAGTAGACATGGTGATTTCACAAATACGTGTTTTAGCGTCCGTAATTGACATCGGTTAATGTTATAAAATAGCACCCCTGAGCAAATTTTGATAAAATCTATAATGAATTAATATGGGATATATATATTTTTATGGTAAAATAAGACTTTTTTATATTATGGGAGATATGAACTCTCTTATAATATGAAAAAATCAGCAATAGTCGACTTTCCTTTTGGTTAAGACATAATCGCTGAGTCATATACTATTATTATATTATACTATGCTATTAACCTGGTGCTGGGATGATGAACCACCTGAGTAAGTTTGTCAGCTCCTTCACTCTCCAAAGACTAAAATTTTATAATTTTTTAATTCGAAGTAAGTCATTGTTTGTTGTAATAAAAATAGCGACACGCAATTAATGATATTTTTCCACGCGAAAGTAGTTTTCCCAAATCTGCTTATTTCATTTGGTTAATATATCGACATCTATTGCTTGCACGCGTTGCATATCTATGAGTAAAAATTATGCACAGTATTTAATATTTTAGCAGGATTAACAAAAAAAAAATAGGTACAACTTGTTTTTCTTGGGGAGTTGGTTGATGAATTACAATTTTCTTATAACCCTGTGTCATATATTTATGTATAGAAATAGTTTTGACTGAAAACTTTAGCAAATATCGAAATGGTAGACGGAGGTACTAGTATGTACCAACGATTAGTCGACGATATTAGGTCCCGTGATGTGACGCGTGGCAAGTTCGTCGCTTTAGTGGGGACAAAGCCAGTCTCAGGCAATGTTATTTCAGAAAAACTAAAAAAACTCACAGAACAAGTTGCCCGGACCAAAAATCGAGCCGGGGACCTCTCGACTCAAAGTCGGATACGGATACTGACTAAGCTCGATTACAGAGGCGGTTACTTTATTTCACACAACTTTAGTAGCTTTGAAATATTTTTAGTAAGGGCAAGCGATAACTTATTATAGCGGAAGCGGATTACTTATCATAATATTAGCTGAAAAATTTGTTAATTATAATGAAAGTTCAATTTTCGAAAAACATAAATTAGACTTACATCGATCAATGGCACTCAGTTGCAAGGAAAACGAAAATGAACCCATGGAAAATAACTAGTTATAAATAAAAGATAATAAGTAAACAGGACTGATCCACATAAATGTCTTCCGACAAACGCCACGTCCCATTTACATAATTGTTTTATTTTATTTCAGATGTAAGGTACCGGAATGTGAATCGACGCCTCCACAGTTTGAGACAAACGGGTGGGGAAGCTGGGCCTTGCCCCCCGGCGGGGGCCAATGCGAGAGGTACATCCCCACCAACATCACGTGCGAGCCTAAGTCCTTCAACCCCGCCGACACCAAGCAGTGTCAGAGCTGGGTCTACGAGAACCACAATAGTATGGTTGCCACGGTAATATGTTTTAATGTTTAGTTAAAAAATAAATAAATATCGTCACGCTCGTATGCACCCACGATTAGCCAACGATATTAAGTCCCATGATGTGACGGGTGGCAAGTCCGTCGCCAATCCAAATCCAATCCCAGGCAACGTTATGTTTTTCAGAAAAACTGAAAAACTCATACTTAGAACAAGTTGCTCGACCCGGGAATTGACCTCGGGATCTCTCGCGTCAAAGTCGGACACCGACACCACTCGACTGTTTAGTTATTTGATTTATATGACATTAGAAAGCGTTTGCCTTATTAAAAAACAAGCAGATGGATACCCCAATGGCAAGAAATTTTCGCCACTTAAAGACACCAAAGATAGTATAGGTAATCATAAATTCTTCAATTCTTCATTTCTCTTAAAAAAGTTTTAGTGATAAAACTTACGGATGATATTACAATCATAAAATAAATAATATTATACTATACATTAAACATTAAATTCAAATGTAAGCCATAAAAATAATGTTAAAATTCAGTAAAACATAATAACATTAAAACATTCAATTCAAGCCAAAGATATAACAATAATTTCGTATTCATTCAAAAATCATAACATTGAATTCAACATAAAACTCTAACAATATTTAATTTATCATTTATAGATAAACTAAGTTAAAATTAGATAATTTAACATTTCCAATACTAGTCTGAGGAGCTTACAACAATGACGTGCGGTGCCATGTTACCTATTCGGTTGTGGTTACCTATTCGGTCGCCCGGCTGCGCCGCCTCGTATGTAGTGCGGCGATTAGTACAAATGACGTTCAAAAAGTGATTGTGATCAATCCTATTTTGAATAAAAATATTGAATTGAATTGTAGATAGGATGCGGCATCACTGAAGGTGTGGTGGTACCGGTTTGTTTGTCTAGCTATTATGTACACGAGTGTTAGACTACTGTAGGTACATGTTGTAATACATTTCTAATCTGACAGAAAGCGATGTTCTATTGTGTATATGGGTTACGACAATCACTTACCACCGGGATAGCAGAGTCATGCACTCTGTATAATTCAGATCGATGATTTGTACATTAAAACATGATATTATTTATTTTCTATTCGCCGAATTTTCTAAGGTATCGAGTAGAAATGCTGTGCGTTAAGTAAACCCGAGGTTACTTTGACGTTTATGGTGTCTATAGGTCAGGGTTGTCTCTTACAATCAGGAGAACCACGTGTTTGTTCGGTTTGTAGGGAGTTTCTTATATAGTACTGGAAGCAGACGGATTTCCTGAAGGTAAAGAATTCACACCGCTTATAGACATTAAATGTGGTAAGGGTGCGTTGTCAACCTGAGGCCGGGATGTTAAAAGTATGCAAAACTGAAAGTACACTGCTTTTCTCGATATTTAGTTCCGTATACCAAGGGCATTCGATCGTTGGATATTTAGTACATACAGGACATAAAGTATGAAACGTACAGAATGATGTTAATTGTTTCAGGGTAGAGGTATTCAAAACATATAGATTATTCCCGTGGGCCTCTTCTATAATCTCATGAATTGGTTATACGCCTCCTCTCATTTCTATGCTAAAACGACAAAAAGTTTGTATAATTTAATGCCTTGTTAACAAAGTAATTTATTTTTTATATCTTTTTCTACTTTGTAAAAACAAAAAACTGTGTTTAAAAAATAATTATTTAAACAAAGTTTTTTGCTCGGTTTCTTTATACAACAAGATACTTGTGATAGGTATTATAATATTATAATATAATCGACGCTATAAAAATATTTTATTACCAAAACTAAGTAAAAGCGAACTCTTACCTAGTTTTGGTAATAAAATATTTGTATAGCGTTCTAGTTCCATTATCAGACCCTGATCACCATCTGGCACAAAAATACCAATGTTCAATATTGGTCAAACGAGCCAAGACTCGATGGGGTTATGTCGTTATTCAATGGAATTAATCAAAAAGTATGTCTCTATAAATTGCTGAAAAATAAAACTGTTCCATAGGAAAATAATTAAGACAAATTATAATGACATCAATTTACTTTACAGTTTGACTTGGCGTGCGAAGAATGGAAGAGGACACTGGTTGGGACTGTTCACAGCGCGGGGATATTCTTCGCGCTACCACTCAGTGCCTACATCTCTGATACGTAAGTACCAGTACTCCATGCCTCTAGGTAGAATAGTCCAGCTGCCTAATTGCCGGGCCACTCAGAACAAGCGGGCAAAGACCCTAATCCTGACGCCATTATAGTAGCTACAACTAACCCGTATCACGTCCAGATTTCCCCAATATTGTATTCAAATTTGGAGGGCAGTATTTTAGTAGTTCGAATGCTTGTTATAACATTTCGATATTAGTTTGGTGATGCACCATATATATACTTTTTGTATAATATTATTACAAACGAAATTGTCTTTAAAAGTCACTGGCCTTTGTAAAGGAATACCGATATTTTAATAAATTATACAATCATATAAATTTAAAATGTTTATTTTGATAATCATTTCTGTGATTCCAGGTTTGGACGTCGAATAGCATTGATCGCAACAGCCGTGGCGCCTGCCATTTTTGGTCTGGCAAGATCTTTTTCCACAAACTACGTCATGTACGTAGCTCTCGAGTTCACAGAGTCTGTTTTTGGCGCTGGTGTCTACAGTTCCGGATATATTCTTGGTAAGTAATATATTTAATATAATTTTCTCATTATAAACACTTATTTTGTTAAGGTAGAAAATATTATCTGATTTCTTTGAACAATATTTTTAAAGGTACAATCCTAAATGAAAGAAGACGCGATTCTTTATTTTTGAAAATTAATGAAAAAATGAATTGGGTTCTCAAGTCGATGCGTATTTATTGGTTATAATAGGCTTGACTATTCATAATTTTTCACAGATTAATTCGGTTTGGTAATTGTACGTATTAGCACATCCGCTCAGAACGCCGGAGGTATAGGTTCGATCCTGATAGGTGCCGTTAAATTTTTACCTACCGATTTCACTGTTTTTACCGAGTAAGCCTACCGATTTCGCACTTTATAGCATCATCAGAACTAAAATTAGTCATTAAAATATTTTTGAATCTAAATCAACAAGTCTTTACTTTTCTCTAGCGTCTGATTATTATTTATATAATATCATTGGCTTAACTTTCCATAGGGTTATTCTAATGCGTAAATGAAGAAAACTGTTTAAACGACACATTACTGAAAGACTGTAGGATTGAAAAAGAGTTTTTCACTATTAGAAGAAAAGAAGTAATAAAAATGTGAATTATCAAATTACATTAGATTTACGAAAAGTCTTGTTGTCTTACGAAATGTCTTTCTTACAGAGAAAATTATCTAGATAAAGAATATTTAATATTATTGAGTTACATAGTACAAATAATGGGTAATTTTCACGTCATGTAAAACTTATAATTAACACCTTACTCGTGCATCTTTAAATCAATGAAAAAAAAACAATACATTTAGAAAGCAAATGAGTTCAAAACATAAAATGAGTTAGAGATTTTACATAGAGGTTTATGATCGTTGATCAAAAATGACATCAAAATATGCCTCAGTCACATGTAAGGGCCATTGCTTTATTGGGAGTTTCAACTTATTCCAATATTTTTTTAAATGATGAATCGATCTTAATTAATTATTAAGTATACAATGATTGTTTCGTTCTGAAAAACAAGTTGTGACGAGTGCTAGTATTTTCATTTATTATATGCACGCTCTACTATTAATGAAAAATCCTACAAATCATGTACTAATTTTGCTCTTGAAAAGTTTTTTTTAATACTTACCAGAGTGTTGGGCACACTGGCCCGAACCGCCTTCCTGACGCCATTATGTCTATTTTTTGTATTGTAAGAGGGATTTCTGTCTGAAGGGAAAGTAGTCTTAAACCTTTAGGCTATATTATGGATTAGGTATTAACCCAGCAATAGCACATAAACATCCATAGCCTCTACGGTGTCTGTAGGTGACGGGTGTCTTTTACCATCAAGAGAAACGGATGCTTGTTGATATCTGCAAGTGCATGCAAAATATGTAATTATTGTTGCTTTGTCTAAGTGTAGACTGCTAACTCATACTTTTGTAAGTGAAATTAGGTAACGTAAGTATTTCAAGGTGATAACATAATTTATTATTCAATATTTTAATTTTTCAGCTTTAGAAATGGTGGGCTTGAAGCGACGAGTGATTGGAGGCAACGTCATTTCCTGCACCTTTGCGCTAGGGCAGGCAACAGTTGCCTTAGTGGCGTGGGCTGTACCAGAATGGAGGACGCTTACAAGAATTCTCTATACCCCATCTTTCATTTTTATTATATACTGCTTTTTGTTGGAAGAGAGCGTTCGATGGTTGCTAAGTAAAGGAAGAAAACAGGAAGCAGCCCAAATAATATTTAAAGCAGCGGCTGTTAACAAAAAGAAATTGTCTCCAGAGACCATAAAAACTCTAACCGAAGAAACGACTCCACCAGCAGATGAAGTTAAGTCTCGAATCGATGTTAAGCCAAAGGATTCGCCTTCTTTATTATGCCAATTATTTAGGTCAAGAATTATAATGTCGAGACTTGGTATATGCTCGTTTTGGTGGATCTCCGTGACTTTCATTTACTATGGTTTGAGCATCAATTCAGTGTCCCTGGCTGGGAACAGTTACGTGAACTACATTCTTACGGCGCTTGTTGAAATTCCTGGATACTTCATTAGCGTTATGACCTTAGACCGCTTCGGAAGGAAGGGCTGCATCATGACAGCCTTCTTTGTGTGTGGAATCTCTCTCGTTTGTTTGCCATTTGTTCCTGAAGGTGAGAATATTTATAAATTATATTTATATATTTGTTTATTTACCTATCATATAATATGCAATATGGAAGTTTTTAGATATGCATGTAGTTGTCTTGTCGGTAATTATATTTGTTTCACGTAATTTTGTGGTAAGCTCTCAAATTTTATTGTACTCTTTTATATATTTGAAACTAGTTAACAATCTTAAAAATATTTATATTTAATTTCATCCTCCAAATAAATTTTACTTTTCTATGAAAAATAAGTAAATAATTAATATAAGCAAATATTTAATGTCTCCTTTTCGAGTTGATGAGTTTGGGGATTACTGAATTCATTTCTGTACTTATATAGTACTAAAGATATTATTTATTTATTTATTTAAATGCTTTATTGTACACAAAACATTAAAACTAAGTTTACAAAAAGAAATAAAAGTACAATGGGCGAGATTACCCCTAACTAAATTATGTTTTACAAAGGTATATAATTCTTCGTTGACTTATATCCATATATCCTCCGATTTATAAATTTGGTTAGCCTGGGGTAAGGTCAATTGGTCTTATTTGTGAATTAATACCTTGAATATTAATTCGTATGTATATATATCTTTATTTTTATATTCTTAATATTTAGTATGGTTATGTTTATTTTGTAATAACTCAGAATTGCTTATTTTTTTCTAGATAGATTAAAAGCTTACCTAGTTGTAGTTATTTGAATAGTAGTAAGTAGTTGTTGATATCATTTTCAGATATGGATTGGCTACAAACTTGTCTTAACCTGTTAGGCAAGATGGCCATCAGCATGGCTTTTAGTAGCATCTACATTTATACTTCCGAGCTATACCCCACGACGCTGCGCCAGTCTTTGCTTGCAATGTGCTCATTTTGTGGCAGGATTGGGCAAATCGTGGCACCACAAACGCCTCTATTGGTTAGTACACATATTTTACATGCAAATGTACAATCATTAAATTTTCCGTATCTATGTAATAATATGTATTTTTAGATATTGGTATTGTGACTAACATCCATACCATTAGCAAATAAATTGGAGTCGGACCAATTCTTGTGATTTGTGCATTGTTATTTATTTATTTATAAGAAATCATGATAAGTGACATCACAAATTTACGTACAAAATACTATTTGATCGCCAGTAATTATTGAGATTTTCTTTTGATAAATGGCACGATTCTTGTGATTTATACATTTATACAATTTTAATATAATTTATTACAAAAGAGCTTGTAAACATAGGTACGGCTTATTTTGTGACATCCATGACTGTAACGTTGACGATGTTTGGGAAGATGATGATAAGCATGGCGTTCGCCTCGATCTACGTCTACACCATCGAGCTGTTCCCCACGGAAGCTCGCCAGTCCATGATGAGTGTGTGCTCGCTTGTAGGCCGGATTGGCTCCACGAGTGCTACGCAAACACCCCTTTTGGTTTGAAATATTATTACATTGCTTCACGTATTTGTCATTAGTTAGTCGAGCAATTTATACAAGAGAAGTAACATTTTTTTTATTTAGAATGGTTTAAATTTTTCTATCTGGGTAAAATTCTTTTGTAAAAGTAAACAATATTCTTTTAGTTTCAAACACAAGTATTTACTATTTTTGGGAGATATTGAGCAAATATTTTTTGGGAGACCCATACATTATACAAGTTTTGTTAAATTATTTATTTGATATAATAAAATTACATATTAAGTTTTTGCTTAGATAAAATATAAAGGCTCTTTTAAAAATAATTTTAAAAAACGTCCTGAAATAGGGTATATAGTAGTTATTAGCTAATGTTAAATGTAGCCATTGCTTCGCTCTCGTAGTCTTGGGTGTCCCATGAGAAACTTATAACGGAATATAATGTAACTCAATTTATGTAACCCAAATCTATGGTAGGCTTTCACCATCTTGTCTTGTCACCTGCCGCCTTAATAGTCTCTCACTTATCGTAATCCGGCCCGTAAGGTACGGATTAGCTTGCAATGTAGGTCCAACACGTCGGATTCAGAACACGGAATCTATATTTATAGTGTCAATCAATCATCAGTCAGTCGCCTTCCGGCTACTGTACTTTACAATGTAGATTACAGTAGCCGGTAAACTTATATACGAGGCTCATCGTTTCGGGCCAAGGTTGATAATGCGCCATTAATATATTTGGTGTCTATAGGCGGTGTGAATTTCTTAGTATCAGGAAATCTGTCTGCTTGTTTGTTTTTCTGCAGCCTCGGTCGGTGGTCGAGCGTTGTTAGTATCCAACTGTAACGCACGAGGTATTGGGTTCGATTACCGGATCGGGCAACTTGTTCTATGAGTCTTTTCAGTTTGTCCTAAAAACATAAAGTTCCCTAGAATTGGAATTGTGCTCGATATGGCGACGGGCTTGCCTCATGTCACGTCATGGGATCTAATATCGTCGGCTAAACGTGGGTGATTAAGTATGCTTACTCCTTCGGGAATATCCCGTATGGGCGTGACGATATTTTTGTCTGTTCATTTTCCTTCCGATATAAGATAAAAATGCGAGGTAACTAAATTGTATAATTTGTTTATTTCAGATGTCCTATATGGAAGCTCTGCCATATTTGATATTTGCCGCAATGGCGGCTACGTCGGGTCTCCTCATGCTGCTCACGCCAGAGACTCTGCACATGCGCCTGCCGGACACGATCCAGCAGGCAGAGAACATAGCGGTGGCGCCTCGGACGAGGCGGAGGACTGATGTTATCGTGGACTAGTGTATAGTGTGTGCCATTGTAGGTTATGTAATTTATGAAAATGTAATACTATACTGGTTGAAGGGACAGTCTGTTGGCAAGAGCTGACAGTATTGATCACACACTGGCCAATAACTTGAACATTGAGCTTTCATTCGTTCATCAGTCTGTTGCAGTCCACTGCTGGCCGTAGGCCTCCCCTATCAAGGGGGGTTTTGCCAATAGCCACCACGACGGGCAGGCGGGTTGGTGGTCGCAGTGTATGTCTGCAACGGACTGAGTTGTCTGTCCTGGGATGCTCCAGGACGTGCTCTTGATTACCATTTACGATACCCTAAGGCAAACATGGAGTAGCGGTATTTAATTCTGATACCTTATTAATAGTCAAATTAGTTGGAGCACGTTATTGATAAAACAGTTGACGTTAACCTGTCGCGCGTGACCTATCTCCTGCTATGGCATCAAATGCTCAAGTTATTGGCCGGTATGTATGGCGTAACTGCCAGTCACGAGTGTCCGATATGGGAACCGGCCTTAAAACGTATATTGTAACAAAAAGATCTGCACTGAAATGGTGAACTTGTTTCTTTGCATTTTATTGATTTATTGTAACTAAATAATATAATATCAAATGTGTCTGAATACAAATTGAAATGCACCTATAATATCGCTGGCCTGCTGAAAGCACTTTGGTGTATATCATATTATACAGCTTATTTTTTCACAAAAATCACATTCGACATATCGGCATTATGTGTACCGTAGATTTGTACTTATAGTTTATATTTTAAGCTAGTAGAATGTAGGTGAATTATTCAAAATTTCAAATCTAAAAGCGTCATAGAAAAATAAATTATTTTGTTGGTGGGTAGAAAACGTACAACGTCAAGCAAGAAGTCCACCATGAAAGGAAACACTTTAGCTACGCCCAATTAAAAAAAAGTTAATTTTTCTATGACAGTGACAAATGTCATCTAGCTGTATGTGAGTGCAGGAAAGAATTAATTACAAAGCACGAGTTTAAGTAATAGACGACAGGTTAGCAAATAAGTCGGCACTTTAAAAAAAGGATTAGAGATTTAAATTGTCGCGTAGCTGAAGTGGTGTCGCATGTTGGTACACATTTCTAAAAGGGAAATTTCAACACTTTTTTGCAGTTTGCTTTATAACGAATTTATTGAGCATGCCACGTGCAGGTGCCTCTTACACGATCGGCCACGATGGACAGGCGAATGTCCATATTAAGCATGCCACGAGCAGATGCCTTTTAAACGATCGACTTCGATGGACAATGGACAGGCGAACGTCCATATTAAGAAGTGTGGGGACTATCGCACGTTTGTTCTTGTTCCTGTTACTTGTAGTTGGTAGCGATATAGTTATGACATAGCTATACGACGTACAACCACATAGAGCAACTACAAATCATTTATTGAAAGTAATTCGATTAGTGGGGCGAAGAAAATGTAATAAATGCATCTAGCAATGAAGTATTGCTAGATGCATTTATTACAAGAGGTAAGATAGGTGTGGCAAATAAAATGTTATAAATGGCTTTAATAAAACGCATGCCATTAAAATTATCTGATTATCAATTATTATCAAGACGCAATACAATCCCCAAAACTCTGTTACAATTAATTCATACTTATTATATATGGCTTTGTTTGGGATGCACTTTAGCTTTGAGCTATATTTTAAAATTTTGAATAACATATTTCAAACCCACATTAAAAGAAAACGCCATATTCAGTCAAAAGAAGATACAATGATAGGGATAGACAACAATTTCTAGTTTTATTTATAGTATTAGATAGCGATCAAGCACACGGCTGTCCCGATGGTAAAATACAACTGTGACCTATACGCGCCTACCATTCACAGGCACGCACCCCAAAGGATTTGTCGCTGGCGACAAGTCTGCAGGTAAATCTGCGTGTGAATGTGTTGATTCCCGGTTGGGTGTCTGCAGACGCGAGCGCCACGCCGCACTCTAGCCGCACCGGACGAATCCGTGCATGTGAACTACCAACAAGGATTTGTAATTTAAACCAACAAAGATAGGTGTAAGGCTTACAAATGACTTAACTGGAACTTAACAGTCAACGCTCGTGTATTGTGTGGACGATGACGGATTTGTTCACAGATTTGTAGGGCGCGGCGTGCGGATCGAGGCTCGTGTAGTAAATGGTGGGCTTTAGACATACTCGATTTTATATGTGTGTCACCATCTTGTGGCCGCGATGTTAGGCGTAATGGGCAATGGACTAACCCACTCTCCAGACTGGAAAAACAGTGTGAAAGACTAGTATTATGGCGAAAGTAAAGCGATAGATCTCTGTAGCAAGTTGCTGTACACTTCTATTTGTGGTAATGTAGAAATCGAATTTGGCTTCTGCAGTTAAAATTATTTATCTATGAAGTGACGTGTGGACAAATATTTGTAGCAATTGATTTATATTTTTATATCTTGATTAACGATCAAACTTAGGCCATATTTAAATGTAAAGTAACTTGTATATAAATTAGGTTATTTATACATGTAAGTAGTCGTAGGTATGGAAATAAATTATTTTAAATTTTGAATCTATGATGTACAAAATAAATTATTAATTTAATGATGTTTTTGTAAAATGGTAGGTGTCCCTGATCTTATTAAAAGTGAACAATAAATGCCAAAGACGAGAAAAAAATCAGTAGGTATATTGTATTTTAGGTGTTCATAACAACATAATCGAAGGTAGCAGAGTTTGCACTATCTAATTCTACCTCTACAAAAACAATCCGGTTGGCATATCTATCCTTACCGAGTTGTCGCTACTGGTGGGGATGAGTACCTACACTTTTTGTGGAGGTATTTCTACCGGTAGGAACAGATCATATTTAAAGATTCGTTTTCACTTTTCGCTACCGTCCTTTTGTACACTCAAACCAAAATTATTTTAAATTAAAATTAAATTTCTATATTCGCATGAAATAGGGTTAAGTTTACAGAGGTCTTAATTTAATTATAGATCATATCTATTTTGATAAGAGTTAGCATGCAAATCATTATTATTATTATTTTTTATAGTATTGGAAGGCGGACAAGCAGACGGATTTCCTGATGGTAAGAAATTCACGCCGCCTATAGACAACAAAGGTGGTAAT